>CAUYQV010090491.1:0-13991 GCA_963574575.1 Galagoides demidoff
AGCTCATAGCAACCTCCAACTCCTGGGCTCAAGTGAGTCTCCTGCCTCTGCCTCCCAAGTAGCTGGGACCACAGGCGCCCGCCACAACACCCGGCCATTTTTTGGTTGCAGCCATCATTGTTGTTTGGCGGGCCCGGGCTGGGGATTCAAACACGCCACCTTAGATGTACGTGGCTGGCGCCTTAGCCGTTTGAGCCACAGGCGCCGAGCCTAGGTGATGGATTCTTGCTGATGCTCGGGCTGGCCTTGAACTCCTGAGCTCAAGCAATCCACCCACTTCAGCCTCACAAAGTGCTAGGATCACAGGCATGAGCCACTGCACCCAGCTCTTACTACATTTTTTAGGAAGAAGTCTTAGAAATTCAATTGCTCTCTAAGATAGGAATAAATGTAAAGGTAGTATAGATTATGACCACTTTGGCAGCATATATGCTAACACTGGAGAGATACAGAGAAGACTAGCTTGGCCCCTGCTCAGGGGGGACATGCAAATTTATGCAGAGTTCCATAAAGAAAAAGAATAGGTTTAACCTAAGCTTTTTAAAAATTGACAGGTAAATATTCTCTTACTTCTCTCTTTCTAAGCAGAGGGTAAAACATTTTCAAAAGCATGTGTGCAAACAGGTTCCCCTCAAAGTTTCTTGAAGTATCATTGAAACTTGTCACCTAAGGTTTCAAGTCCAATTTTAAACAGAGCTGTTAATTCATTTCTACAAACCCAAGTGGAGGTTGTGATGTCATTTCCATGTGTCCCAGCCATGTTGACAACCCACCTTGACCTCTGCTGCTTGCTGAGTAGACCCAGGAGAGGCAGTGAGGGCAGAGTGTAGAAGTGTAGTGTCTGGGGTTAGATTGCCCAGTCACAGATCCTCACTGTTAATTAATTGTCACTTTACGGAGATGGGAGTGGAAACTAAGCCCTGGGACATGGGCTCACTAGAGAAAAGTGGGGATCAGACCAGACCAAGTTGGGTACTCCTAATATGACACTTGACCATAGAAAGGGTGAAAATTAGGAGCTAGTGCCATTTCCTAACACCCATTTCTCATCCTTGTCATGTCCCCTTTGAGTTTTGCTTTCCATTGGTCAAGGTTGAAGCTAACTAATCCACCAAACTAAACATTGCGAGGAAGCCAAGGTGAGTATGGGTTTCCTCTGACTCTTGGAGGCTACACGTTTATGTCCACAGTAATTCCTAGTAGCCAGGTTTCTCTCTATAATGCCAATAGTACTAGTGTTTAGCTAATGAATGTTGTTTGTTAAATAGTATTTGAAATCTATTAAATATGTTTTAGATTCTTTTTTTTTTTTTTTTGAGACGGAGCCTTAAGCTATCCCCCTGGGTAGAGTGCCATGGCATCACAGCTCATAGCAACCTCCAATTCCTGGGCTCAAGCGAGTCTCCTGCCTCCGCCTCCCAAGCAGCTGAGACCACAGGTGCCCGCCACAACGCCTGGCCATTTTTTTGGTTGCAGCCATCATTGTTGTTTGGCGGGCCTGGGCTGGGGATTCGAAACCGCCACCTTAGGTGTACGTGGCTGGCGCCTTAGCCGATTGAGCCACAGGCGCCGAGCCTATTAAATATGTTAATACTTTAAAGCCTCCCAAGCATCCCAGGAGGTGGATATTATTATTATTGTTATTATGTCCATTGTCTAGAAGAGGCAGCTGCAGTTGTGCTGCCCACATATACCACTCTCTGTAAGTGACCTCCTGTTTCCACCCACACCTGTGAGCTGCCTTGGCTGGCTTCCTCTTTTGCAATCAAATCAGAGAAGTTGATCTTGTCCCCTTTACTTTGACCCACATAGAGGCAATTATTTTTCTTTTCTTCTTTTTTTTTTAAAATTAAATCATAGCTGTGTACATTAATACTATCATAGGGTACAGAGTGCTGTTTCTATATACAGTTTGAAATACTTTCATCCAACTGGTTAACATAGCCTTCATGTCACTTTCTTAGTTATTGTGTTAAAGGCAATTATTAACTCTATTTATTGCTGAGCAAATTGAGGCACAGAGAAGTCCTGCAGTTCTTTTCTGGTCACTTTCATCCCTAAGGACAATGTTCTTGTAGTTCCTCTAACTGTCTTATCCTCTCTGCCAAGGTCAATCCCTCTTCCTTATGTACGTGAAGTACTAAAGTGGCTGAGAACATGATTTTGAAATAGGAAGTCCAGGGTTTTAATCCAAGTAGCTTTGTATAAGGTTGCATGTGACTTCTTAAACTCTGTTTCCTTTTCTATAAAATGGGGATAAGACCTTCCTAAATGGTTACAGTGATTATTGTCATTAAATTATTATCCAGCCAACTTAGCTTGGCTTTCTTAAAAATCCCTTAGATCAAAAGCAACTGGGTGACACTGTGTTCGATTTGTTTGCTCTTTTATTCTTTTGCCAGTAGGTGCAAAGGCTTAGGCAAGGTTTAGTCTTTCATTTTATACTTTCACAAATCATGTTTAAATCTTTGAGGTGTATTTTCAGAGGCAGTCCTTATAAGGAGTATTTTAAGCTCATGAATTTATGGGAAAAGATGTATTGTCTCTGAATAAATTGAAATAACTTCTCGACCACGTTCACCTCTTATGCACTGTTCGCAATGCAGTTCTAACTTAGATCTGGGGTTATTGCTCCTCTTTGCTGGGCAGCCCAGGTGGCCGCTTGCTGCAGAAGGAATACCTCGCTGGCCACTTAGGGCCGCTTCTCCCCCCTGGCCTGCTTTTTCTTACTTCCTGTTAATACTCCCATTCGTCTGAGACTCCAGACTCATCTTGCTATTGCTTGAGAGAACCCAAGTTTGACTGTCCTCTTGGGTCAGTCATGGAGTGCCCCCTCCAAGGTTAAGTCTTCCTCTGGGATGCAGCCAGCTGTGATGGGCACAGTCATAAGGGTATAGGGATCAGAGCTGACAGCATCAGAAAGCACCCCCTTAAATTGTGGGACACCCACATATCTTGCTTATCTTTACTGGGTATTCTGTACAGACCTCTCAGAAGACAGAACAGACCCTCTTGCATCCAATTATTTTTACCTAGTTATTGTTTTCAAATACTTTTCTATTTGTTAAATTGACACATAATAATTGTACATATTTGTGGGGTACATAGTAATATGTTGATATATATAATGTATAATGATCAGATCAGCATAATTAGCATGTTATCATCTCTTATCATTTGTGTTGGGAACATTCAACACTTGTTTACCTTTAATTGGGAAAAAACAGCATAGGAAATATACATTTCAAAAGAAAACAGCCATACTCCTACTCTCACCACTGTAACAATTTTCACTTTTACACATTCTATCAAAAGCTTTGGTTATATGCGTATATACTTATATCTCAATGTTGCAATTACAATGGAGACATTATTATACATTTCTTACCCCTTCATTATTAGATCCCATTTTCCCACATTCCTGCATAATTGCTATGATTAAGTATACTAATATGTGATGATGATGTATCACTTGAGATAAATTGTCCATTTAGAGAAACTGTTTTAAATTTAAGATAGATTTGAGAACTGCACTTACTGATCTCCATTTCATAATAACCTGAATTTATGACAGTTGTATCATGGGTACAGCAAACAAGGCATTTTCAGCATCTCAGTCTTGTTTGCGAGGTTGTAGATCAGTAAACCCAGAAGAGTATAACATTTTATTTAACATTTATTCAGTGTTTACAAAAAATGTAGCTGTGTTCCTCAATATGACTTTTTGGAAAAATAGTATGTTAGAAAACATACTGTGCTTATTTGTTTGTTTGTGTTGTTCTGATAGAGACCAAAGAGACTTGCCTAGGTCACAAGCTGTTAAAATGGAATTTTTCTTTTTGTCTCAGTTTCTAAGTCTGAGGGGGAAGAAAAGTTAATTTCTGGCTCATACTTAGAGAGAAATTTCAGATCACACCTGTGGGACTTGCTAAGGGAGGATGCGATTCTAATCCCTTCACCCTCCTGGTCTGTATGTGAGGAGAGGCTTACAGGTAAATGGAAAGATATAGAAGAGAGATTTCTTCAGCAGAGATTAGGGTGCTGGGCATTCTCCTGACTGTCCCCCCAACTCAAGGCAAATGAATGGGCCTCCATAGTTTGAACACTTTGGTGTGAGTTTGGGGAGTCCGTCAACTAGCATTTCAGCCTTAAAATACCGATAGCAAAAGATTAGCTGGAATGGCATTTGGTGACAGAGCCAACCAAAAGCACCAGGCTGCCAAGAGTAGCCCCATTTCCCTGATGTTGGGGAGTGGGATGGGGCTCAGGGTTATATCCTGAGAGCCAGATTTGGGCCCCATGTAGGGGAACCAGATATGGCTCATCTTGAAGGGATGCCACAGAGGATCCCCTGTAGGGGTGAGGTGGCCTCAAGACACGGTGGAGGGAGGCAGGGCTGAGGGTGGCCATTGGAAGAGGAATTGCCCACAGTGAAGGACCGGAAAGGGGAGCAATCACCAGGGACAGAGCTTCCTTGAGAAAAGGGGTCAGCATCCGGATGTTGACCTCCCTTGGGGCACTGTTGCCAGATGTCAGCTATGCCCAGTTGAATAAGACATTTTTGCTCCTAACTCCCTTCCTTTCTCCAAACACAGAGGAGCCAGAGGCATCTCTGTGACTAGCAGGGAAGAGGAGCAGCAGGAGGGGCCCTACTACTGGAGCCAACTACATCAGCCTCACACACCTGCCATTTCTCTCCGCAGTTAGAGCAGGTCTTGGAAGATACTCCCATGCTGGATTGGCCCAGACATTTCTTGGAGAGTGTGTGGGCACCAGAGAGGACCGAATCAGTCATACTCCTCAGTTCATGGCACAACAGCATCAATAATTTGTTCCACCCCCTCTTTTTTGTTTTATATATTTACGTTTATGTTTTTTTTTGTTCCCACTCCCCACTCCCATTCCTCCCAGTGGAAAACCATTTTAATGTATTCCACATGTTTCTCGTTCACGTGTGTTCTGGCAAAATTAGCACCACATTGTTTTTGAGTGTGTGCATTTTCCATTAATGTAAATTGCTCAGTATTAACTTGTTTCTTATTTTTTATTGAACATTATGTTTAAGATGTGTCCTTGTTGTTCTGTGGTGCGCCCTGCTTAATTGCTGTAGTTCGAAGTGAGGGGTCTGGATTTTTTATGCTTAAAAATTAAGACAGTTTATTAGTACCTGAGAGTGAAAAGTCTGTGCTCTGCCCCATAATTCATCCAAGGCAAAGAAGAATGATTCCACAAAGTATGTTTGGAACTCATTGCCTGGATTAAAAAAAAAAAAAAAGCTTTTCTTGTAACTGTATCCTATGGAGTCCTGTTCTTTTAATAAACCAGCTATAGATGTATTCACTGATACATCAGCACATGTGAACCGAGCACCTGTAGTGTGCAAGATTCTGGTCTCCAAAGAATTTGAAGATAAATAGTATGTGTCATAAACAAAAGGCAATGGTGAGGGGGTATAGAAAGTAAGGGTTTAGGGGAAGAAGAGAGAACTTTAACCAGGGACATTAGGGGAATAAAGAGGAAGGATTTGAGACTTTAATGCATAAGCAGGATTTTGATAGAATGCAAAAGATATTCTGGTTAGAGGAGTAACAAGAGCAAAGAAAAGCAAGTTAGAAAGTTCAAGGGGCACAGCTGGGGGGTGACAGATAGCATGTCGTCTTTCTTTTTCCTTTTGTTTTAGTTTGAAGCAAAATATTAGTTTATTTTACCAAATGTGTAGTTAGTGGTCTTTAAGCAGTCAG
This sequence comes from Galagoides demidoff, assembly GCA_963574575.1. NCBI lineage: Eukaryota > Metazoa > Chordata > Mammalia > Primates > Galagidae > Galagoides > Galagoides demidoff. The sequence goes on from CAUYQV010090491.1 coordinate 5,742, forward strand.
TAATCCAGAGGATGACTAATTCCCTGCTAGGTAGATCCTTTGTTATTTTCACATATCAAAACGAGGAGGTGGTTGTGGGAATTTAAAATTGGGTAAGTCAAATGTGGGGGCTCTCAGGTGTGGAAAAAACAAGTGTTGAATTTTTAAAGTGGCAGTTTTCATATTTTGAACCAATACTTCAAATGTTTATATGTTCCCTTATCATTTTATTTTGCATATTTTGTAAACATTAAAAAAACCCAAGTTCCTTTAAAGCATGTTTGCTACATTATAGAACATGCTTATGCTATAATTGGCATAAGGGTTATTAGTGTGAGTATGGTAGATTTTTCTGTGTGTTTTTTTTTTCCTTTAACTTGAGTTTACTGGAAGTTCCTTTGGTGTTTAAGTGCCTAATGATCAACAGTGAAGTTCTGTGATTTGTACTAATGAACTCTAGACTTGAAAGGTTCTTGTTCATCATGTGGCTCTTGGCCCTCTCCTTACAGTATTCCTCATGAATTAATTCTCACCTAAATTTGTCTCTTGTGTCACCAAGGAGTGTGAGTTATTCTGGGAATTTAACCTTAGCAGTATCTCTGTGTTGGAAAGGATTGCTAAACTTCAAGTCAATGGGATTTTTTTTAGTAATACAACCTTTTTGGAAAGAAGTATGGAGAATCCTCAAAGAACTCAAATTAGACCTCCCATTTGATCCTGCAATCCCATTACTAGGCATCTACCCAGAAGAAAAAAAATGTCTTTTTATCATAAAGATGTTTGCACTAAACTGTTTATCACTGCTCAATTTACAATTACCAAAATGTGGAAATAGCCTAAATGCTCACTGACCCAGGAACAGATTAACAAGCTGTGGTATGTGTATACCATGGAATACTATTCAGCCATTAAAAAGATGGAGACTTTACATCTTTTGTATTAACCTGGATGGAGGTGGAACACATTCTTCTTAGTAAAGCATCACAAAAATGGAGAAGCAAGAATCTAATATACTCAAGTCTAATATGAAGCTAGTAGATGATCTAATACAAGGGGAGGAGTAGGGGAATGAGGGGTTGGGAAGAGGGGAGGTGGGTGGGGGATCATGGGTCACAGTGTATGGCACACCTCTTGAGGGTGGGACACAATTATAAGAGGGAATTTGCCTAACAAATGCAATTAGTGTAACCTAATTCTTGGTTCCCTCAATGAATCCCAAACAATAAAAAAATAAATAAAATAAAAAATAAAAAGCTGGAATTTGAATTCAAATGAAAGTGGCTTTGCCTTGCTGTAGGCTCAGCTTGCATCTCTCAGTTTTCTTCTGTCTCCTTTTCTTCCAGGGCATTTTGTCAAGGCTCTGCCAGAATACCACATGGTGACACCTGTCCGAGTAGATGCAGGCGGGCATTTTCTGTCATATGGCGGGGACCATCCTCTCAGGAGCAGCAGGAAGAAGAGAGGTTTGGACAGCTCAGAGGACCGAGTGTATTATAGAATTTCTCATGAGGAGGACCTATTTTTTAACTTGACAGTCAATCAGGGATTTCTTTCCAATAGCTACGTCGTGGAGAAGAGATATGGGAACCTCTCCCATGTTCAGATGGTGGTTTCCTCTAACCCCCACTGCCATCTCAGGGGCACGGTTTTGCAGCGGGGCAGTAGAGTCGGGACGGCAGCCCTCAGTGTCTGCCATGGACTGGTAAGTGCTGGCTCTGCCAGCTCCCTGACCCCCCCCCCCCCAACAGGCCCATGAGTCTCAGCCTGAAGAGACCTGTTGGAACCAGCAGGTTCACGACACTTTGACATGAGGGAGCTGATGCTGGCCTCAGTTGGGAAGAAAACGTATAATAAAGAGAGGGATTGGTTTAGAGGTACGGAGAGTGAGGGCACTGAGGGTTAGAGGGGCAGGGAGAACTCCAGCCAGGGACACTGGGGTCAGGGTTGGGGGCAGAAGAGGGTGAGTTTGAGCTGGGTCTTCAACCTCCAGGCGGCTCTGTGGATGTTGCTGACTGGCTGACTAGTGTGGTTTGAATTAGGGAAACCTGCATGGGGACTAAGTGCACCTCTTACTAAGAACGATGGTGGCTGCAGACTCCCATAGGGTTGTCGAGTGTGTGCACATCATAATCAGATGTCATGTGGGACCTGGGGCTGGGAGTCGGTCCCTGTATACCTCTGTTTTCTCATCTGTAAAGTGGAGGTAATGGTAGTATCTATCCCATACAGCTGTCTAGCAAGCTATGGCCCACAGGCAATTCTGGCCCACCTCCTGTTTTTATAAACATGCTTTTACTAAAAGACAGATAAGCCCATGTGTTTACATATGGTCTAGAGCTCCTTTCCAACTACAGCAGTAGTGGGGATGGGCACTGTATGGCTTGTGACCCTGCAATATCTACTATCTGACTTTTACAGAAAACGTTTGTTGACCCATGTAATAGACTATTGTGAGGATGTATTAATATGTTAAAAAATCCAAAAAGAGTGTTTAGTAAATAATTTTTTAATTTTTTGGAAATGAAAGCAACATTTATCAAATAAACCAACACCAACAAGACTACTCCATAGACAAAGTAGCACCTGTACAATGTTGGTAAACTCTGTTTATGACTGTCTCTCATTTATATACCAATTAAGGTGTGAAATATTCACAGATTTTTCTTTTTTTTCAAAGTCTCAAAAAAATAGGCAACTAATATTTATAAATAAAAATAGAAGATAATTTCAGAATTATATTTTGAATAATAAACACTCAATGAATGCTGGCTGCTGTTACTATTATTATTCAAATATGCCAGACACGGGAATATGTAGGGTTTGGTGTAATTTATGGACACTGTATCTCCCCCTCCTTCTTTAGCAAATGATAAAGCCTGGAGCTTACTGAACCACCTCATTATGCAAATGAATTTGGGTCCAAGGCTTTCTACTACTATTTGATATGTCTCAAGCTTTGCTAAAGCCGATTTTTAAAACATTTAAATCTATCTACATTTTAAAAAGTTTGGTCCCTTTGTCCTGCCCTACTTCTGGCAGCAGCAACAGTGACAGCCTCACTAGCAATGTATGGCAAACAATGCTTAGCGGCTATGCTGAGATCTGTTGAGGTTTTTCTCAAGCTTGAGCAGGAGGTAGGTGCCAACACTAATGGGGTGTGCCTAGGGGTGACTGCATGGGGAAGATCCCACAGTCTAATATGGGTTTGTGGGGAGTCCAGGGTACTAGCCCTGGCATGAGTGCCAGGGCTGGTTTGCTGAGCAGAACGGCTAGCGGCATTGGCATTCCTCTGGAAGGCATTTGTTCCAAACTCTCCTGACATTCCTGCCATTACACTAAAAATTTCTGCTTTTTGTAATTTGGGACTCTCTTTATTTTCATCTGTATAGTTTGACTTTGCGGCAATACTGTGAAAACTTTCATGTAAAACATTAGATAGAAGTTTAAATTTTCTGAAGGACCTCTGGGGATGAATTGCTTTGTGCAATACATGGGGAGTCATGTTTTGCCTTTTTCTGTAAATCTGGATTTTCATCTGTAGGTATTTATCATTTCCGCCTCATTAGATCATAACACAAAATTAAAAATGGTGTCCTCTTTTCTCTAGCCACATCCCACTTGAACTAGGGGACATTTCCTGTCTCCATGACCTTCCCCTCTGGGCTTGATCTGGGTTCACGTTACATCTTTCCTTTACAATGCCAACTCTCATTACTATGACACACCCCTGGCAACATCAGTGGCACCCGATCCTCTGTGGCCAGAGGAACAGAAGAAAGAACTGCTGACATTCAAAGAGCCCCCTGACAATGAAACATTATTATGCTCATAAGACCCTACAGAGTGTGAGTATGGGTACCTTTCTGTGGTCTGTAGACCTGCAGAATCAAGCTGCAGAGTCACCTGGGAGCTCATTAAAGAGACAAATTCATGGGCTCCGCTCTGGACCTGATGTATCCGAATCTGGGCAGAAACACGCACGTGTATATGCATTCCAGCAGCTATGATGAGATATAATTCACATACATACAATTCACCCACTTAGAATTTAACGCCTTGAAATATATTTCACAGCTGTGCAACCATTACTATAAATCTCAGAACATTCTCTTTATCCCAAAGAAAAACCTGTACCCCTCAGCAGTTGTCTCCCTTTCTCCTGGGAAGCCACTAATCAACTTTCCGTCTCTATAGATTTGCCCATTTCAAACATTTGTTCTAAGAAGCCCTCCAGGAGACTCTGATGCCCACTGAAGTTTGAGAAGAAGGGACTAGAGCAGTCTGTTCTTAACCCTGTCTTAGTATGAGGTTCACGTGGGGAGATACCCTGTCCCAGTCCATGCCCCAGATGTTCTGATTTAATTGGTCTGAGGGTAGAGTCCAGGCACCAGCATTTTGAAAGCGCCCCAGGAGTTTCTAAAGTGCAACAGCTGTTGCCAGTGGCCACCAATTAGTGAGAGTGGGTGTTAATTGACCGTATTGGCCAAGATTACTCTAATGTAGGTTGGCCTCAGGTGATTCTAACCAGCAGGCAAGAGTGCAACCACTGCTCTAAATTGTCCCTTAATTTCATCTTGTGCTTTTTAAGGGAAATTGCATGCTGTTTAGCATCATGCCAGGCTTGGGACTCGAATACTGGAGTCTTTTCAATTTCAGATGTTCCCGAGGAGCGGTGAGTAGTGTGGCACGATGTGGGCATTTTCAGATTCAGATTTCAGATTTATTGGAAGTACAGGAGCACAACATAGAGCTAAGATGATGGAAAATTATCACATCCAAATTGCTGAAGGATTTTGCCAGGAGAAACACTCCACTGGGATTAGCGGGGAGCCTCTTTCACGTATTTGGACTGTTAATGGATGGTTATAAAAAAAGGCACCAAAAGTCAAATGAATTTCTTTTCTTCATGTGAGCACTTGGCTGGCTTCAAGTTTATTTGCTCATCCGTCAAAATTTGTTGTTGTCCAAATGTTGACTAGAATGCTGTGATTGAAAAGGACAGTTTCTGGACCTCTGTTGACTTCTGACTGACTTCTGAGCATGCGTCTGGGGGGCTGACCTCTGGGATAATTGCTTTTCCTTTCACCCAGGGATGACCCCACACTCTAATTCACAGGATGGCAGACCTGGATCATGCTAGCTGTAAGCCTCATCACCACTGTTAGGGGCAGAGATAGAATTGGGAAACCTTTCCTAGGAAGCACTCACTTTCATATGGACTGGGCCCTCTGCCTCTCACCCTGGGGTGCAGTCCTGGCAGGTTCTGCGGTTCACACGTGTTCATCTGAATGAGCTACTGCAGCCTGTGTCCTCTTGGAGTTGTCTATAATTTGAGGCTCATTTAGTCTCTGGGCACAGACCTAGATGGTTTCAAACTGAAGATCCTAGAAAACTCACTTATGGGGAAATGTGGGACAGCGTCCTTCCTCCTCTAAAGTGCTCTCATGTGGCCCTGGTCCTGGTCCGCTTGGAGGCTCCTCCAGACACAGTCAGCCGTGTCCCCCACACAGCAGCCCTCTTCTGTCATCTGCCGTTTCCACTACCCTTCCCCTCTCAACAGTCTCATAAACTTGAAATCATGGAATTTGCTTATTTTAGACAGTTCAGTTGATTTGTTTCATTCTAAAATTTTTTAAACTGTATTCTTTTTTTTTTTTGGCCGGGGCTGGGTTTGAACCCACCACCTCCAGCATATGGGGCTGGCGCCCTACTCCTTGAGCCACAGGCGCCGCCCTAAACTGTATTCTTCAATGTGTTAGACTCTGAATTCATCCTTGGTAGGAGTGAGAATCTCTGTGGGGGTGACTTTGGGTTTGCTAGAGCCAGGGACCCTACCAGGCTGGTTCCCGGTGAGTTACTGTTAGAGCAGTTCCGTTCAGACTTCTAGACTGGGAGGATAGTGCACAATGTTAGACCCTACACTGTGCACAGCACAAAGTGAGGGTTCTTGTTTTCCTTGGGGCATTCTGCTTCAGAGTCACTGGAGGTACAGAAGCACGATGTAGTGGCTAAGATGGTGGGAAAGGTGAGTGTTTACTTCACCTTCATCTGGACTGTGTACCTGGGTCAGGAAACCATTTCATTCCTTTCACAGGGCATTATTTAATTCCTGTTTACCCCAGTTCTTAGTCCAGACTTTATTATACTTCTTGGCTCTGTCATCAACCTTAGCTTCAATTCAAGCTGTGCTGGGAAATTAAATTCTAATTCTTTTTTTTGAGATGGAGCCTCAAGCTACCCCCCTGGGTAGAGTGCCATGGCATCACAGCTCATAGCAACCTCCAATTCCTGGGCTCAAGCGAGTCTCCTGCCTCTGCCTCCCAAGTAGCTGAGACCGCAGGCGCCCACCACAACGCCCAGCCATTTTTTGGTTGCAGCCATCATTGTTGTTTGGCGGGCCGGGGCTGGGGATTCGAACCCGCCATCTTAGGTGTACATGGCTGGCGCCTTAGCCGATTGAGCCATAGGCGCTGAGCCTAAATTCTAATTCTTAAGCTGGACAGCGGGGCATGGATCTCTCAAGGGTCATCCAGCTTCAACTCCCCCTCAATTTTCAGGCCTGAAGTCTTCCTTTCTCATTTGGCACATTGAGGTTTCCTTTCTTGTTTTGAACTCAAATATGGATTAAGCCTTTGACAGAGGTATTATATTTTCTTAGCATCTTTTTTTTTTTTTTTAAGTTAAACTTTTTACTTTGAGGCAGTTGTAGATTTATATACAGTTGTAAGAACTAATATAAAGAAGTATTCGTAGTACTTTTTACCCAGTTTCTTCTGATGGCAACATCTTGCCAAATTACTGTACAGTATCACAGCCAGGATTTAGACATCAGTGTGGTCAAGATGACACATTTCTGTACAAGAATCTGTCATGTTGTCCTTTTATAACCATCACTATTTCTCTCCTGCCCCATCACCTCCTTATGTTTACATTTTGCATTTAAGTACATGATCCATTTCAAGTTAATTTTTGTGTGAGACTCAGAGTCCTCCCTCTCTCCCTTCCTTCCTGCCTATGGATATCTAGTTGGTGTACACCATTTGTTGAAGGACTATTTTTCTTTTATTAAATTGCTTTTGCAAAAATCAGTGGAACATATTTTTCTTAATCTATTTCTGAATTTTAGGTTCTGTTCCATCAATAGGACAGTTTTCATTATAATACCTGTATAATTAGTCTTGAAATGTGGTAGACTAATTCCTTACATTTTAGTCTCCTTTTTAAAAATTGTTCTCGTGATTCTAGTTCTCTGATTTTCTATATGAGAATATTCTTGTCTACACAAAGCTTGTTGGCATTTTGAAAGAAATTATATTAAACGTATATATTAATTTGGGAATAATAGACGTCTTTGCTATGTTTAGTCTGTTGATGCATACATATGGCATGCATCTTGATTTATGTAGATCTTTCTTCCTTTAATCAGTGTTGTGTAGTTTTCAGCATACTAGCCCCATATGCGTTTTGTTAGACTATACTAAGTATTTCATTTTAAAGCAGCTGTGTTTTAAATTTCCATATTCACATGCTTATTGCTGGTGTATAAAGTTAATTTTTGTATGTTTATTTTGTATGATATGAGTTTTGTGGACTCACTTATTAGCTCTAAGATAGTTTTGTTGATGGATTCCTTGGAATTTCCTCTGTGTATATGGATGTCATTAGCAAATGGGGCAGTTTTATTTCTTCCTTTCTGATCTTATGCCTTTTAATTTCTTTTCCTTGCCTTACTTATTGCATTATCTAGAATTTTGAATGCTATATTGAATAAGAATGGCAGGAGCATATATCTCTTACTTTATTCCCAATCTTAGAGAGAAAACATTTAGACCTTCATAACTGGTATAATATCACCTATTGGTTTTATTTTATTTTTATAGATGCTCTCCATCAAGTAGAGGAAGTTTTCCAAGAGGTTTTTTTTTTTTTTAATCACAAATGGGAGGCTTGGCATCTGTGGCTAAATCGGCTAAGGCGCCAGCCACGTACACCTAAGGTGGCGGGTTCGAATCCCCAGCCTGGCCGCCAAACAACAATGATGGCTGCAACCTTAAAAAAAATAAATAAATAAATAAATAAATAAAAAAGAAACACAAGAATTGGCTTCATCTCTAACATTTTAATATCAACAAAACTAAATCAGAAAGTATTAAGGAAATAAAAAATGCTTAGCCACAGTGTACACAAAAACTATACACTTCATAAGATAATGCATGAAAGCCATTGGACTATATATGGAAATACTGATTAATACCAACATTATTTCCCATT
>CAUYQV010090496.1:0-45311 GCA_963574575.1 Galagoides demidoff
ACTCACACTTTCTTATGAAAGATAGAACACAACTATAGCCCAAAATGAAGGCAAGAAATGGAGTGGGAAGGGAGGAAGGGAGGTTTGATAGAGGGAGGGTAAAAGGCAGGACCACACCTATGGAGCATATTGCAAGGGTACAAGTTAAATCTGTCAAGTGTAGAACATAAAGGTCTTAACACAATAATCAAGCAAATGAGGCAAAAGCTATGTTGATTGGTTTGATGTAACCACATCAGATTGTATAAAAAAAACAACATATTGTACCCTGCATATGCATAAATGTATTCACGATCTATGTGTATATGACATAATAAAAAAAAGAAAAAAAAATAAAGTCTGCATGAGGATAAGTGTGGCTGAAGGCAGGGAGCAACTAAACAAGCATTAATTCAACAAAAGTGTGGTAGGTGGACTCTTGAAGTTTCCTCATCCCTGTTTCCTGGTGTTTATGCCTTTGTGTAACCCCTGCCTCTCTTGACTAGGATGGGATCTGTGATTTCACACCAAAAAACAAGAATTCAGGAAATGAGGCAGAAAGAATTAAAAGAAGGAAATAGACTTAAAGCTAGATGTCTGATATTAGTAAACAGTACTTAAGAAAGATGAAATTGCTGGCCTAGTCCACTAGGCAGGAGATGATAGTTGAGTGGATTCAAACACTTAAAGAAAGGAAACCAGACAGGAGGGTGAGATGTTTCAATTTCATCAAAATGAATATTGAAGTTATTAAAAGAAGGAAAATAGAGTGTAAAAGTTGATTAATCAAATCGGTTCATTCGTCCCATACACAACTAAATTAGAAGTTGAAGCATCAGGGGAGAAAAAGCATATGAAGTATACAGCATTGCTCCAACAGTCGAACTCTCCGTAATCTCAGCTGCCAAAACTTCCCACTGTAATCCAGAGACCAGTTCTTATAGTAACTGTGAAACAAGCTTCCATGATTCCAGACTAGTTTTACTACACTGTCACTCACCAGTTATATTTTGTCAGATCCCAGAAGTTTCTCTAGTGCCAATGACCACCCCCGCAAAAAAGCAATACAATTCTTTTTTGAAAAGAATTCCCCCAGATCCCAAGCTTTCTTTGTTTTTTGGACATATATGGAAAACTACCCAGTCTTTGTGTATCTCCTGAATTAAAATTCTGACTCCCAAATAGAATGTTACATTTAAAAGTTTCTGTACTTTATTTTGACCTCAACAGGAGCAAAAGAAATAGAAGAAAGAAAATAATAGCTCTTTAGAGAGGCTATTTATACCTTAAGTCCCTGACAATTAGTAGTAAATGGGGTCAGTGTATTCTACAGCTAGAAAATAATGTGATTTTTCTATAAAACAGGAATGAAGGCTAATATATAGGTGTGGCAGTGAGGTCATTGAATTCAGAAGAATTATTTAAATTAAATATTCACCGAAACAGCTCAACTATCATAAATACAAACTCTAAAACATCGTTTTCTGCCATCTAGGAATAAAAAAGTGGGGAGATGGGGTATTCCATGTTCTATGTGCTATACAGTCCTGAGGACATTGGTGGTTAATCATCTCAGACTGCCACTGATTTTCATATGGTATTTTTCTTTCTTTACCTCTTTTTACTGATATGAAGTATTAATAATTACTTTGTTACTTTAATCATTGGTGGTTTCTAACTTCATTCTTAATGAAATTCTAAATGTTATTTCTTCTGGAAAAAATTGAGACTTTCTAAGATTAATTGCTCTTCGCTTTGACTTAATAAAAAGAAATTTAATCATTTAAATGGTATAACAAGAAGATGACATTCAATGTTATTAAAATTTATTTTTACTCATACTTTTTGTGAAATAAAGAAGTTCTGAGCTGTCTGTTTTTTGATGTGTGACTTATTTCAGGTGAGTCTCGATATTTTCATGAAGAACATCATCAATTATATCACATTTTTAATATAAGAACCCATACTAATGGATGGTTAATTACTTAAAGGTCTGAAAAAAATACTCATTTAGATAAAATAAGAAAAGAAAAAATTCTACTTACTAAAAGAGCGTGTTAGAGAGCTAAAGCCTGCCCCCCTTAGTATTTTCCAGTTGACAGAAAGTAAAAAACTTCAACTTGGTGATAGGTATCTCCCTAAACACTTAAGTAAGGGCTTGTAAAAGTAGTTAAATAACTTTAACTTAGAGAATGTGTGTGTTTTTATTTTCCTGACTTAAGTCCTTATAGTTGTTTTAATAATTTTGATAGCAACAAAAACAAATGTCAGTGGAGATTTTATTATGAGCCAGACACTGTTCTAAGGAATCACTTAATCTTCAGAATAATCCTGTAAAGTAGAAACTATTATTATCCACGTTATACAAATGAGGAAATTGAGGCTCTGAAATGCTTATGTAATTTGAGATTCCACAATTATTAATTCTTAAGACCCAAGACCAGGCCATTATAACACAAGACATTCAGAAAAAATTATAAAATCATCTGGGGTAAAATTTTGGGGGTGAATCAGTAATCATACAAAAGCAATAGTCTCCAGATTATTTAAGTACTCTCCTTATGGTTTTGAGTTGGCAAAATGCTAGGCTAGATGACAGACCAGGACGGTAGAGCTGCTACATTCTTTTACTGTGTATAATGTCACCCCCAACTCTTCTACCAGGGGAAAAAAATGTTCTTTTGACCTTCTTTGTTCTTTTGGAATCTTTATAATTAGCTACCCTTCATCAAAATGCATGGTCCTAGACATCTGGTTTAGTAAACTTGAATCAGTATATCACTCACATATTATAGTTTAAAGTCTTTACAAATAGAAATAAGGGCTATTTAGAGTCTTTTAAAAAGCAAAGAAAAATAATTATTTAAAAAATTAATCAAAAATACATCACACAGAATTTAGGAGAAATTTAAAGTGATCTCACAAGCCCATCATTTGGAATATTGGAGAGATAAAGTGAGAACATCAAAGAAATATCAATGAAATCTTTGTATAGATGAAAAAATAATTACTCAGAAGTAAAATTAAAAACCATTAAATTAGTTTGTAAGTAGCTATTATCACAACAGCCTCATAAATCATTCCTAAAAACTGAATTTGAACAATAGAATTAAGATACAGTCTTACTGAATGTAAAGTAGAATTTTAAATGTTTTTCAACAAAAATTCAAAATCAGGCCAAGTGCAGTGGCTCACACCTATAATCCTAGCAGTGTGGGAGGCCAAGGCAGGTGGATCAAAAAAAAAAATATATATATATATATATATATATGTATATATATATAACAAAAACAAACAAAAAAACAAAGCAGGCGGATCACCTGAGCTTAGGAGTTCAAGACCAGACTGAGCAAGAGTGAGACTCTGTCTCTACTGAAAATAGAAAAACTAGCCAGACTTTGTTGTGGACACCTATAGTCCTGTCTTCTTGGGAGGCTAAGACAAGAGGATCATTTTAGCCCAGGAGTTGGAGGTTACTGTGAGCTCTGATGACATCAGGACAACCTACCCAGAGTGACAGAGTAAGACTCTTTCTCAAAAAAAAAAAAAAAAAAAAATTAAAGATTAAGTAAGGAGTTAATTATTTAGATGAAAATATTAACTGAATTTTGAGAGAGGTAAGACGTTGGAAGAGACCCAATAAATACTATAAAACAAAGATTTTTTTTTTTTTTTTTTGAGACAGAGCCTCAAGCTGTCACCCTGGGCAGAGTACTGTGGCATCACAGCTCACAGCAACCTCCAGCTCCTGGGCTCAAGCAATCCTCCTGCCTCCACCTCCCTAGTAGCTGGGACTACAGGCACCCACCACAATGCCCAGCTATTTTTTGGTTGTAGTCATCATTGTTGTTTGGCGGGCTTGGCTGGATTTGAACCTGCCAGCTCAGGCGTATGTGGCTGGCGCCTTAGCAGCTTGAGCCACAGGCGCTGAACCAAAACAAAGATCTTAATACACTTTTTATTCTTCTAAAATCATAAATTTCCTAAAAATGGTTTCAAAACAAATGTTTTCAAATGGAAAATAGCACTTAGTATAAAGGCAACTTTGAAGCATTACATGCAGATTCACTGAGAGAAGCCACAGGGGTCTATTCAGAACGATTTAGGATACTAGGAGTTATGAAATGAAATGTCCAATGTCTTTGAACTCTTGAACAAGTTTTTAATGGTATAATCTTCAGTTTGAATGCCTAAATATATCATGCATTGAATTAATTTAACTTATCCTTTAAGCTCTTTACCTCTCCTCAACCCAAATTTCCTTAAATCTAAACCAAAAATTCCCCCTAGCTCTTTGGAATGGTAAATAACTAGTTCACCTTTTGTGCAAAATAAAAAATTATTTAAAAAATCAAATTACAATCTTCTTAAAGAACACACATTTTTCATAACAGACTATCATCATAATGTAACTTGATAATTCATTACTATAGATTTAATAATTTAAGACTTTGCTTAGAAATGTGAACTTGACTAGGAGTGAGTTTCCTTTTTCTTTGCTTTCCTCTGTCTTATGGCTGCAGCCCAGAACATGATTTGAGGGGGGCAGTGCTCACACTTGTAATCTCAGCACTCTTGGTAGCCAAAGTGGGCAGACTGCTTGAGGTCAGGAGTTCAAAACCAGCCTAAGCAAGAGCAAGTCCCCCATTTCTACTAACAATTGAAAAATTAGCTGATGTTGTGGCCTACAACTGTAGTCCCACCTACTTGGGAGGCTGAGGCAGGAGGATTGCTTGATTCTAGGAGTTTGAAGTTGCAGTGACGCAAGATGATACCACTGCACTCTGTCCAGGGTGATAGAGCAAGAAGAAGAAAAAAAACACACACGCAAAGAAACCTAAACACCATTGTGTTACTGTTTGCTTGGCTTTAACAAAATGTGCTAAATCAGATGAATTGTTACAGCATTGCATACACAAGGGACATGTGGTGTATAGCATAATTGTTTATTTTTAAATAAACAAAATCTGTAATTGCAAATTGGTTAGAATGTCTGTTACGCTAGCATCCTCCATAACCTAATCTCAGTACATTACTTATATACTCATCAAATAGCCATGTTTCCACAAAGCTTCCCAAAGTTTTTTGTTGTTCAGAGGTTAATGAGAAATGTATTTTTTCTAATAAATATATATCCTTGTTTTTGTAATTGTAAAACTTTTAGCAGTTGAACTTGAGAATGTATATACATTCTTTCACACTTGAGAAGAGGAAAACGATGAGAAAGTTACAGAAGTTTGTTACAAAGTTGTCTGAATTTATGGTGCTTTAAAGGATCTACCTATTATAAAATGGTGGGAGAAAGAGTTATCAATAAAATAAAAAATTCTTTACATGGAACAAAAGGACCTCGATGCTCTGGCCCCTTCCTAGGCTGCATGGAAAATCACCCTCCCCAGAACCCTTCCCCGCAGCCTATTCTCTTCCAGTCTGCTTGAGAAATTGGAGTGTTGCTGCCGCAGTGAACTTACATGTCACCTCGCAAAGTTCTCTCAAGCGCTCCCCTTTCTCTGCTGACAATGTAAACTCAGGAGGATGGAGGCTCACTCATAGCTGTATCCCCAATGCTTTGTACACTGCCCTGCCTACAGTAGATGGTCCCAAAATATTTTAGTGGATAAGTGAAGTAACTGTGTCATCATCAAGTAACAGCCTAGAATTCCTTTGCTCAGATATCAAATTCATCTTTGACTCTTCCCTAATTCTCATCCCTTTATTTGAACTTATCTCTGTGTCCCGTGAGTGAGTAAATTTCTCAGCAACTGTTAACTTGGCTCTGCTTTTTCATCACATTGGTCCCCGCAGGCAGCTCACTTTTCTATCTTCCAAACACCTATCCCTTAACCAACAGAGGTCTTTCTCTTTATTTTTCCACTTTTTGATGTTTTATTTCTTTAAAAAAAAGTTTTTTAAAAACACTTAAGCCTATCCTTTAGGAAAATTTTTAAGTGTAACATACTGCATTGCTAACTGTGGGTATAGTGTCATGTGGCAGATCTCAGAATTTAAACTTGTGTAACTGAAACTTTCTTACATTTCTATTCCTCAACCCCTTCAGGATACTGCCATCCATCTTTTAGAATAGATTCAGAATCCGAGCACTACTTCTCCTCACCTCCTCTGCTACTTCCCTGCTCTGAGTTCTTGGCACCCCTTGCCTGCTCCTTGCAATCGTCCCTGAGCAGGGCTTCCAGGGTCACCCTTACCCTCTTTCAACTGATTCCAAACAAAGCCACTGACGTGACCATTTTAAAAGTTGTTATGTCATATCAGTCTCATAACAAAATGGGGAATGGATCCAAGTGTTCCTAGTGCCTGACATGGGCTGCATTATCAGATGTCCTTACTCTTCTAATTTCATCCACTAACCTCCATATCACCCCCTCTGTCTCTGCCATTCCAGTGCCTGAGATACACTCCTGTCTTAAAGCCTTTGTGCTTCCTTTGCTCAGGACTCTCTTCACCAGGTACCTGCTTAGCCTACTCTCCCTTTCCCTCAATTCTTCTTTCAAACATTGTCTTTGGGATTTCTGAACACCTTTTTAAAATTGCATGTGCCAAGGATCCCACAGGGGTTATATTATATCTCTTTCTCCTGTTGTACTTTTTCAGTCATTATAGGACTTATCAGCTTCCAATATGTTAAATAATTAGCTCTCTGTTGAGTTTGTCTGTCTTCCCCTGCCAGAATGTAACCTTGGTCAGGACAAGGGTCTTTGCTTTTTTGATGATTTATCACAAATACTTTAAAAATTATCTGCAATAGAGTGAATGTTCGATAAATATTTCTTTAATGAGTACAAATATAACACAGGGGCATAGTGACCGTTGAGGATCATAAAACTCTTCCATAATGTTCAGAAATAATCATAGACTTCTCTGCTCTTCCCTTTGGTGACTCCAAGCTCTGTTCATTGATTATCAGCCCCAGTCTTTCCTCCAGCCTCCACTGACAGTCTTTTTAGCCAATCAATCCAACTTGGATGACCAAACCCAAGCAAGCCTGGGTTTGAGCACGCTTCCCTCTGTCTTCAGGACAGTGAGATCAGT
The DNA here is from genome assembly GCA_963574575.1 of Galagoides demidoff. Taxonomy (NCBI): domain Eukaryota; kingdom Metazoa; phylum Chordata; class Mammalia; order Primates; family Galagidae; genus Galagoides; species Galagoides demidoff. The sequence continues at coordinate 7,030 of CAUYQV010090496.1, forward strand.
TGGTTAACATTTGGCATTGCTGCATGGATAGATACACAATCCCCCAGTCAAGTCCTTAGGCTAAGTCCTCACAGCAGGGCATCAACTTGATAAACTATTGTGTGGAATAAAAAGAAAGGCGTGGCTAGCAGACACGTACTTGTTATAGTTCAAGCAGATATTGAACTTCAGAAATAAGAGTAGTTTAGAAAAAGTAAAAGTGTAGTTACGGGACAAAACCAAGTTAAAAGAATATAATAAAAAAGAAAACATTGGTCGTCTACTGGCTTCATATTAGAATTGAGTACATTGGGTTCTTCCTTCTCCATTCTTGTGATGCTTTACAAAGAAGAATGTGTTCCAGCTCTATCCAGGTTAATACCAAGGATGTAAACTCTCCATGAATAGTATCCCATGGTATACCCTCACCACAGCTTGTTAATCCAGTGTTGGGTTGGTGAGCACTCAAGTTGTTTCCACATTTTGGCGATTATAAATTGAGCTGCGATAAATAGTCTAGTGCAAGTGTCCTATGGTAAAAGGATTTTTTTTCTTCTGGATAGATGCTTAGGAATTGGATTGCAGGATCAAAAGGGAGGTCTAATATAAGATCTTTGAGTATTCTTCATATTTCCTTCCAAAAACTTTGTATTAGTTTGCAGTCCCACCAGTGGTGTAAAAGTGTTCCCTTCTCTCCCATCTACACCAGCATCTGCAGCTTTGAGACTTTGTGACACCAGTAGACAATTTAACACACCCATATAAAAGAAAAACTCAAATCAATCCAAGGAGGGGAGTGGAGGAACAAGGGAGCAGGGAGAGGGGAGGACGGAAGGATAGGCGTGCTCCCACTCAGTGGACACAGTGTTAGGGGGTCTGGTACACCTCTTGGGGGCAGGACACAATTATAAGAGAGACTTTGCCTAACAAATGCAAACACTGTAACCTAATTCTTTGTACCCTCAATTAACCTGAAACAAAAGAAAAAAGAATGAAAAGAGAAAATAGATCACTTGAGCTCAAACCTTGTCATCTATCCCTGAATCGCAGCCACCAGTGCCTGAGCATGACTGTCACGTGGCACGATGTGGCGTGTCATTAAAGAGGAAGAATATAACTAATGCGCTCTTAAGAAAAAAGATCTCTATCAATTTCTATTTTCTACAAAATATTCATCTATCTGCAATTACTCCACTCTGCTGTAAGTTAGCTGATGTAATGCTACTCTAGGGGGCAGTTTGAGGGGCATTATGAAGTTTAGCTCTTTCCTTCCTCACATGTCCACCCATCTGCAAATATTGGTGTTTCACTCTGTTGCTATATATTCAATAACTTTTTCAAATCTTACTTTACGGCAGCCTTGTTCAAATATGTCCAGTGGGCTAACAGTACAATAAGCATAGTCATAACAAAGAACTTCCTGAAATGATGAATTTTAGTTAATAAAAATTGTTTTCTGAAGTTTCAGGATAATATGTTGTTCTTATAAGAACTAAGTCCATATATTTTTATGATGCAGAGGCATTATTAACAAAACAGCCTTTGAACATTTTCTGAATATACTTTCTTGCTCTAGCATATTATTTTGAAAGATTTGACAAGAGCAGAAAGATGTCTGGATTTAAGGCTTTAGAAAAAATGATTTAAATTTTGTTCATCAATGTTGATTAAAAATTCATGAAGGATTTTTAGGTTGTCTGTAGCTAGTTTTCATAGATATATTTGGTCTTCATAGAAGCATATGGAAATACATATTTAATTTGACAGTATTTTGCAAATCATACCCACTTCAGAATAATTTGCAGAGTAGAAATGCATCCATATGCTAGAAGATGGTTTGTCTATTATGCAAAGAGTAAAGGAAGAGACATATATTCAACAACAATATTTTAAAAATTATTGGGAAGGGCACTGAGGATTATGAAAGTAAAGAAAGCTTAACAGGAATGTCCCTGAGCCCAAGGAATTTATAATTAAGAAGATTTCAGTTCATAATCACTTTCTTAAGTAATCATGTTGGACATACAGTCATACATGACATACAGTCTCACAGGGAACACAGGTTCCTTGAAAAAAAAAAAAAGTGCCACATGGCCTTTTTCTGCCTAAATTGCTATGGCTTGTGCTAAACCTTCTGGAAGACCCTGACCGACTCTGACTGGAGAAGGGATTAATTAATACAGCAACCAAGGCAACAAACTCTACATGAGCCTGTCTGGAGGGCAAAAGGTGTTACTTCTTCACAAAGCATCTATTCCCACTCCATCAAATTCTCTGCTCAGGAAGAGCAAAAACAGGTGAACAAAGGTGGATTGCATGATTCAGATATTTTTTTTGAGCAATAAATTTCAAGCCCTGCCCCAGTCTTGGAAATACCAGGGCCCAGCGTGGATATGGTTGTATGACAAGGCAGTTTCCTCTGCCACTTCTCCCAGTATGTGTCATTAAAATAAATTACACCCTGGGTGCTTGGAAATCATAAAGAGCCAGATGGACACATGTATGTACTAGACAAGGGTGTATAAAAAATGTAGCAATGCGTCCTTACCATTAATAGTAAAAGAAAAAAAGAACCTGCAGATTTCACAGGTCACTTTAGGGACAAAATTCTTGGAGTAATTAAAATAAGAGTTGAAAGCTCTTTGACAAGCTTTGCTTTTTTATATCCGAAAGGTTCACTGACCCTGTATATCTTCAGAGACACTAGACTGCAATCTTAGAATAGGAAATAAATTTCAAGGTTTCAAAGAACTTCAGTGTTTCCAAATTAATGATCAGGTCATGATTATCTGAAAGTAGTGATTTGTAAGCGAGAATGGCTTTAATGTATTTTTTTTTATTCTGATAATTACTATTTTGACTTTCTTTAAAAGCCAGGAGTACTTTATCTCCTGAAATTAAAAAATGTATATTTACTAAATTTATTTTTAACTATACTCTTGCCTCAATGCATGTAAGTGATTTTTCAAGATCCCAGGTTAAATTTACCACATGGGAAAATTATCTGGAGAACTGGTCACAGTAAAAATTGTCAATCCATGAAAATGGAAAACCCTTTTAAAATTACTGCCTGAAGTGGTTTCAAAATAAAAATAGGTTTAGAGACCTAAACCTATGACATGACTATATGGTATGTCATGATTCCACAGAAATTTCATGATTTCTTTAAATAATTTATCCGCTTTTATATCCCTTATAATGACAATTTGAGGACTAAGAGCTGGTATAATCCATTTTGAGAATGTGGCTCCAGAATTGAGAAAGAGCTCAAAGCAATCATGATTTAACCAGTGTTTGTAATTTTTAAAACATTGTAGAATAGGAATAAAGAGCAATTTTATGATAATAAGGTGGGCTTTAAATGTTAAGCCAGTAACTCAGATTCCATAAAAATTCTAGTGAAGAAAATAAAAAAGAAAAGATCACTTGACATATCCCCTTAAGAAATGTCATTCGAATAATTTTTTCTTCCTTTTTATACCTCCTGAAATTTATGAAACTTATGAAGTGAATCTCTTTCATAGGCAACAATTTCAGCTCTCCAAGTAACAGAGAATGAATTTATTCACTCGGAGGATTCATCACTGCAAGCTCCCCACCTCCTCATTCAAGCTTTTTTCAAGCAGCTCTGAGTTAGTCCTCTATCCCTGTACTGTTCCTGGGGCAAAATTATTCTCAGGATTTACCCAGCAATTAATCCCAGATTACCTTATGACATATTCTGGTGTGTCACCTGTCATTTAAATGGTGTGTCACCTGTCATTTAAATCACTTACTCGACTATTTAAATTATATCTCTGCAAAAGAATTTTAACATTTTAAAATCATGACAATATCCTATATTTATTTCCATCTATGAAAGGTTTTTTGCTCATAAATATTTGATCATGTTTGTTCATACCTTCTTATATCAAGCCAGAGTGATTCCTTTACGTGGGAGAGCAATAAACACCTTCACAAGACCCTTGTGTTGGAGTAGGATAAAATGTAAGTTTTACTGTGTTTTGTTTCTGAGATAAAGATATATATATTTGTGTAAATACATAGAAACATATTGAAAGCACTTATTCTCTGATGATAAATGGAAAACATGGGAAAAGACCACTTTAATCCATTTTAAACTTAATGGAGGATAAGAAAGGTTTGAGTGAGATATTACCTTAAAATATAAAATGCAAAATTAAGAAATATTTATAATTATAAATATTCTACAAAATGTAGAATAAATGTATAATACCCTAATTCTTAAAAAGAATGAATAGCAAATCAAGTATTGATTTTTTGGCATATTTCATAACAAAATGCTATTGTAGCAAAATGTAGTACCTTTTATATTATGTTTACCTTTTTCAACATAACCTTAAAGGTGACAATATTTATAAAGATGTATGAGGCCATTTCTCTTTGATCCTTGATGTTGAAGTTACTCACTTTTGAAGCATCTTGTCAAATTTCCCTCCTCTGCTTGCTCCAACAGCTCTGACATATTTTCATTGTCCATCATTTTGTAATCCAAGAGTTTCCTATTTTACTTTCATCATAAAAACCCGAATCTCATGAAAAATCTTCCTTTACGATCCATTTTCATTGCTATTTCAGTGCATTATCTGATATTTATAACATCATATAATCTAAGACTTTCTAAGGTAATTCAGAGATAGATCCTAACATCAATCGGGAAATGGTGTTCAGGTGAGGACTAATATAATGAGTGGGAAATTTATTAGTGAATATTTTCCTTTAAGACATCTTTGCTTTCTTTGTGTCTTTGGGGACTGGGCTAATTTTGGATAATGAGGAACTCTTGCAACTTGCAATCAGATGAAAATAATGGCTACAAATTTTGCAAGCATTGGAGCTAGAAATGGAAATTGATGTCTTGTACAATTGTGTATTGTTGAAATCATGACACATAATAAGATTCTCCAGACAAGAGAACCAAGGCTGATGAGTCGAGAGAATCAATGTAAAGATAAAACAGTAAAACTCATAAAATACAAAAGCGTACTCACATCCATGGGAGCAGAAGCAAGAGGAAGTGGGACCAGAGATGCTTGGACAAGTGGGAGGAAATATTTAAGACAAAGGAGATGGACATTTTATATGGCAGAGCGGTCAAGAAGTTGTGGCTGAAAATTCATCCACGAACACCTAACTTAAGAAATAGGCGAAATAAGTAGAATAATGCCTCGGGAGGCCTAGGCCATATTGCAGGAAGGGTTTCTACAAAAACTTTCACTGAGAAATGTGTTGATATTGGGATATCCCTCCTTCAATAGAATTCAGAGCATCAGGATTCTCGTGAACTCACATGCTGTGCTACTGCTGTCTGTACCGCCTTATTCTTTCAGTCTGTACACAGGAGGCTTATCCAGGTACTAGGCAGAGATTTGGTAAGTAGGAAGTCAGGAGAGAGCACTAAAAACTAAAACAGGGATTAGATTCTAAGTAAATTCTGGTATGGCATTTTCAACCATTGCCTAGAGAAAAGCGTGGAATTGAAATGCATCAAGTCAATACTCCCCAGAACAAATAGCAATGATATTTGTGATACATAAAATTATGTTCCTATATGACTTTAATTATACAGTTGAGGCAAGAATTACATAAGCTTATAATTTTAAAAGCTTTTTGCTGAATTTTAGTGATGGTAATTTTTATTTGCTCTTGGATTTTCTAGAGAATTTGTTTGATATGTATTCTTTTTCCTTAATGTGTTGCCAAGTACTACAATCACCTGTGGTCCCTTTACCATGCGCTAAAGTCAGCCAGCCTTTTGACTGGCTCTCTTTAACCTGCAGATTACTTGTAACAAGAAAGATGACTCAAGCCCTTAATAAATCTTGAGACATGTTATTGTTATTTAAAGCTTTCAATCAAATGCCTCTAGCTGACTATGAAAATGTTTGGCATAATATAAAAATTGAGCTTTTTTATCAGGATTGTCAGTAAACATCATTTTTGGCCAACTCAAGAAAGCTCCAAAAAAAAAAAAAATGCCCCATGAATTGAGCATTTCAAGAGATACAACAAAAGATGAGTGTTCCGAGGTTTGTTATGCCTGGGTGGAACGTGAGGAACGGCAAATAGGTATGATTTCGTGGGATCGGGAAAAAAGGCAAATGACAGATGAAATCTTAATAGATCATATGATCTATTCCTGTTTTCATAAAGTCTTTGCGTTTTTTTTATTTTTGTTTAAAGAGAGGGGTGATATCTTGAATTGAAAACTGTGGTCTGATACAGAAAAATCTTTTGATATAATTCAGGTATCTTTGAATCTCCTAAAAGCAAATGGTTAAATACTGCTCCAAATATATGCCAGAACTGCTCCCATTTGTAAAGTTTAAGCAGTATTATTTAAGCACTTTTTAAAATGATACATTTATGATTGCCAAATTCGTACAAAGTCTTTCCTTTCATACCTCAGAGCAATAATTAACTTTGTAGTCTGAATTGAAATCTGCCTTGAAGTGAGAGAAAAACACCAAGAATTCATGTATTCATAGCAAGTTTTAATTTACTATACCTGCTAACTTCAGACAAGGGTTAGCATGACACTGCAGTGGGAAAAGGTGATGACAAACTAGGGAGAGGTTAAATTCTAGTCGAGAACAACAGCTTGAGTTATGATGCTTAATGCAGTGGATTGACTATGGCCTCTAATTCACTCATTCTCTTATGGGCAGAAGGATCTTAGGAAAAGTCTTAGGTCATTAGATTTTAACAATGGCCAAAATGGCTATTTAAACAGGAAAAAAATGTGAAATGTCTTGATATAGATCTAATTTACCAATTGCTAAAGAAAACACCATATAAAAGATTATTCCAAAATTATATACCAAATATTAAGCTTCTAGAATGTACCATCACAAATCCTGAGACCCACTTGCCACAGCAAGGGAGTGGGACCGAAGCTTCTAGAATGTACCATCACAAATCCTGAGCCCCACTTGCCACACCATAGGGGGGACACCGGCCCCTATCAGGCTTTTCTCACTCCAACCTTAATGAACGTTTAAATGTTCTTTTTTATCACACAGCTGGAATGCCTCGTCATCTTTACTTCCAATTTTAATTTTGTTATGCCCCTTTATTCCTGGTTTAAACTGAACATTTATCACGCTATAAATACACAGAAAATAGGTACTTTAAATTATACATTTTTAAATACTTGTTAAATGTTGATTGGACCAAAAAAATGAAACATTATTCAGACATTAATTTAGTTCAAATAATATGTTTGGCCACAAGATGTCACCCTTTTTTAAGCATCAGGGACTACTTCACCAAGTGTGCAACCTCAGTAGCAGTGAGATTCTTTGTTTCACTCTATTTGATATTCTCCATACGGAGAGAATATATCTCAGCTACATATTGACTAGGTGAATAGCAAAAACGCTTTAGTCTCTCTAAAGTTCTAAGTGAACAGAAACGTATAGGTCACAGAAGGCTTATTAAACGCAGTCAAACCAATAGATCTTGGAGCCCTAACAACTGAAATATAACTATTAGTTGGTGATAGAGTCAGCGCTCACACTGGAACTTTGGAAGTTCAACTTAGATCTGACCTTTGTACTACAAATGTTGTTCACAGAACCTCCTATCTATTTTTAAAACACTTTTGTTACCGAGCCTCATTGTAACATCTACCCAATTGGCCATATTCAGGCAGTGTGGTATTTTTAGGCTTTCGTGTCTTTTTCTTTGGTTACTATACCACACTTCCTACAGGTGGGGTTTGATTTGCAGATGCATAAAAGAGTAAAATACACTATGGAACACCAAATTAAATTTTTTAATAAATAAAAGCAAAGCATTTATTTCCCTATCAGAGACAATGAACAGATTATTTGAAAATAGCTTGACTTGTCTTATATAAAGCTGCTCCAGCCTATTCCTAATTAAATAGCTTCATCCCTAATATGAACTAAATATGCCATATGACACCTAGTACCGAAGAGGACCTAAGTGGAAAAGTTGGCAGCACTGAAATTTGTAACTCTGACATCACATAAGTAGAAGTATTAAAGAGCATGAGAAACCATGATATAGAAAAGCCACCATCACCGGGGTTTCTTGTAAGGAAGTCTTCAGGAGTCAAGCCCGGTTTTGAGACCTGTCAGTTTCCAAAGCTAGATACTTAAAATGCAACAATAGCTAATAACTACCATATAAGGTTTCTAAAAATGTTAAAGGCAAGGCCCCAATAGACATTCAAAATGAATACACATGAAAGAGTTCTTTCAATTCACTAATATGGGGGGAATTGGTAAGAAGGGGGTAAGACTCATATGAGAGAGAATTCAGGGATTGGAGATTTATAGTCAGTCCCTCAGTAGCCTGGTTGAAATAACTTGGTAATAGACACAAACTAAAGTCCTAAATAGTCACAAATTGTAATCTTTGGGATAAGCTTTCCTGCTTGAGAAATGTGATCTCCACTGAGCAAAAGATGATGTGTTAACATGGAAATTCACAGTGAGTCAACATTCTTAGAGGAGACCACTAAATAATCACCAAACGCTGCTTGGGCAAGGATGCTCCAATGACATTTAAAAAATATATCACCTATCATTTATTTCCCTTTACTTCCCCAATATTGGATTTATAGTTTTTTATACAGCCCCATATGGATCGATCACATGTAGTACTTAGGTGGCTACATTTAGTATTTTAAATGCACCATCTTATTGTATTTTCACAACAGTTGCTTATAAGGTAAGTGCTATTATCTCCCTTGAAAGATTGGCGTGCTGAATGATCAAGGAATATTCTTCCGGTTACAGACCACCAAGAGACTGAGGTGGGTGATCTTTCTCCTGGAAGCACAAACTTAACATGTACTTAAATATTGTCTAGATTCTAGAAGATTTGGAGATGCTACAAAATGAAGCACATGTGCACACACTATAATCCCTTCATCCTCTTCTGTTCCTCATCCAGGGACTGGGAAATCTCAAGTGCAACAGATCTTTGTGTAAGATAAGAGCCGGAATCCTATCACTGGCATTTGCTAGATTCCTGTACCCTCACCTGCATTCCCTTTGAGTTGATATGTCAGATGCCCTATAAAAATTTAAATAAATTGAGAATGAGATATATCCAAGATAGTAAATCATTATGCCAAAGAAGCAGTATCTCTGTATTGTCAATGAGGAAAACAATTATACTAGATGAAATGTTTTATCAATGGGATTTGTTAAAAATGAAACGAAGACCTTTCAAATATGTCATATTCTTATACGTTTTGAATTTTTCTAGGAGAGTTTGGGGACGTGTACAGAAGTCTGACAACAATATAGTCAAAGAAGATGTCTGTCTGCTTGACTAAATACCTATCTAAAGAACATGCTCTTTTTAATTTTAAAATCTTGAAAGAAAGTTTCAGACATGATTAAATTCACTGTAGAAAAACTTCTTAAATTTCTAGGATTTATATGCACAGAACTTCAGAAATGTGAGGTGCTCCAAGCTCTGTTGCTAATTCAGCTTCAATTCTTGTAGAGATTATACCAGTCAGCCAGTGGCCGAGATGTGAAAAACTAATCAAACATTATTCCATTGTTCATGAGGCTAAACACTCTCCTTACCACATAGACTCGATTTAGCAACTGTGAAAAGGTTTTTTTTTTTTTTAGTTCCCAGAATATTATTTCTTTATCTCTGTACCAGACGAAACTAAAACGGAACACTTACGAGTTTCCCAGTCAAATAAAAATGTGCAAATTTGTTGGCGTGTTACACTTGCATTTATACTTGCTTTAAAAATTGAAGAGAGTTACATAAAATAGAAAAGTATTACTTTTTATGTAGTCAGTCTGTTGTTCCGTGTTCAGCTTCTTCAGGTTTCATGGATTATAAAGTCTTTTAGGACAGAAGATATTCCCGACAAGCCATCATGTAACATTTATGGCTTTAAAGGTAGATGTAATTTTAATAATAACAGGCCATATTTAAGGCTCTATTAGGCAGAGCTCTGGTTGCCTTTGATTTATTCATCAATGTGAGGAATCTCAAATTTTCTAAGGCCTAAATTTTGAAGAAAAAAATTCAAGTGATCTCTTTGCATTAACCCATCTGCTCTACATGATTGCAGGAACGCATTTTGAGCACTGAAGCTTCCCTTTTTGATTAAATTTCTTGTTCAATCAACTCAACTCTTTGGAAAGCATTTATTTCTGGTAAAGTATTAATATATCATTGTGAAAAGAGTTGCAAATTAATTATAACCCACTCCAGATTCCTATTGGATAGCATCTTAAAGAATTCATGTAAATTTAACATATTATTAATGCAAATGAATTTGTTTGTCATTGAAGGAGAATCTGAAGGTAGTACTCACGCAGGTTTAATGGTATGGGTGTGCTTTTCATGGACAAAGGCGCCGGCAATGCCTCCTGCTCCTGAATTTAAATACTGAATTGAAAAGAAATTAAATTGTATGGGTTTACCTAAATATACTTAAATATGACAAAAATTAAAAATGTAATTTAGTAAAATTTAGTAGTCCAAAATATGTGATATTTGAGTTTTTATAACCAAACAGAAGCTTTAGTCATCTTGTAAAAAGAAAAACAAATGGAAAATAGTGTTATTAGGCTGAGGATAAATTGCTATTAATTTTTGGCCAAAATTTGCCCCGGCTAGTAGATAGCAGCTCCACTGAAGTTTAATTTCAAATATTTATTTTGTCATAAAATATGTAAATAATAAAAGTAACATTTTAAAAACACTTAAATTAAAATTGGTTTTATTTTCATGCTCTCTGTCAGCTAAATTACCTTCATATACCAATACCAATTTTCATCTCTAAGAATTACTTTTACATGTGTAGAAATTTCACAACTTATCAGCAAAACAACCAAAAAGACCCTATAAGCTAATCCATTTAAGTTACTTTTTATATGCATTCTTTTTTCTGCAGACCCTCCTGACTTTGTTATAGAAGTTTAGGACTAAGTTCTCTATCATGGTAGAAATACTATATTGACTTAATTACTGTACTCTTCTATTATGAGACTCTGCTATTACCTAAAATTAAAAAATGCAATCATAAAAGAAATAGCAAAGTTAGTCAAATCCTTAATTGACCCAGGAATCCACGTTTTTCTTCAGCTTAATGTCAATGTGAAATCAAAGGATGTAAATATATTAACCAGTTTGTACCTTGTAGGAACACCAGCAGGCAAAATCAACTCCCCAGTCGTGTAAGTGAAGTTCAACATTTCCAACTGCATGTGCCAGATCAAAGCCAACAAAACAACCCTGGGGAAGAACATAACAGGTTTTGAATTTGCTTAATGGTTCAGAATAATAAATACAAATATCCCTATGAAGATCTATGACAAGCTGTTGTACCATAGTGAATTGTCCTTTGCAGTGGTTACCAAGACCCTATCACAAGGCCGGCCAAATCAGAGTCTTTTCATAATATTAAGATATTCTTTGCTTTTTACTGGGCTGACATAGGACCCATAATGCAAAAGAGTGATGGGTGACCCCGACCTGTAGCATCAGTTACCACATTTGACCCAGCCATTCACTCACAGGCTGGTGGTAGTGGTGGGGAGTCCTTGTTAAAGCTCTGAAAATAACCAATTTTTATTCAGTCTCCACACTTTCATTCTAATGTTTTTTAATATTTAATGTGAGGAATATATGTAAAACTCTTGACCACTTTCGGAAGTGGACTGTGTCAAAGTAATGCACTTGTGCAATTATCTGTGTTGCAACCCAAATGAACCACCTTTATTTTATGGAGAATCATTTTGGTGTGAAAGGCATCTGAGAGACGAGGATAATTCATATCTGGGTACAAGGTAGATTTTTGTTTTTAAAATTGAATGAAATGAGTTTCACCTCAAGGAAAATAAATCATAGCATTTGTTCCCAATGATAAAATAGTATCAGAGAGCTTGTGTCTACTTACATGAGTATGACTCTTTCCAGTATTAGGAGATATTTCTGATGACCTCAGTAGCAACATATTAATATAATTTAAAAAGTATTGTATAACTGTATCTCCAATGGCCACCGCTTAATATAATATCAATAGTGATATTATGCATCAGTGAAAGATCTACTCAGAATGCAAGTTCAACTGATGAATTTTAATACTGCAAAGTACAGAGTGTTCAGTGATTTTGTTCCATGTTCCAAACTTGTACCACAACTCCTAGAAGTTCTCACTCATTAAATTCTGGTGTAATACCAAAGAATATACCCAATTAACTGAAAAGGCTATTAAATTATTCCTACCTTTTCCAAATATGTATCTACATGGGTATCAATTTCTTCATATGACTGAAAACAGAGAGCCCAAATACAGAAACAAGCATGAAAAAAATAGCTGTGTTATCCTAAGTCAGATGTTAATGAGATTTCCAAATGTAAAACAACACAACTATTTTTTGTTATAGAAAACATAGTTTTGTGTATCAATAGACAGCTTTTATTAGTATGTAATGAGTTGGTTTTTATTCTAAAATAAATACATTTTAAAATTCTGTTTTAATTACAAATATAGAAAATGTAGGTAGACATAGACACGTTAGCAAGTCCTCTTTGCAATCCTTACTTATTTTAAAGAGTGTAACAGGTTTTCCTTTCCACAAAGTTTCAGAACTGCTTCTTTAGTGTATCCTAGTCACCTGAAGGAGTTACAGAGGTGTTCACTGGTCACTTGGTCCCACATCATGCCCACATTCCATCCAGTCCCTCCATGCGGACGCATTGTGGTGAGCTGCACTCATGGTTCTGATCCTTTGCTCCTTTGTGGAGCGGATCTTTTGGCAAGTAACCGTTCAGTTTCTCCCACTGTGGGTGGATCTCAGTATGATTCTCTGGCATGGGCCCAGCTATGTGACTTGTTCATACAGAGTGTTAGCATAAAAGTAGAGTCTCAAAAGCCCTTGAGTGAGTAGACTGCTCTCTTTTGCCCTCTGCTACCTTTATGAGACGGACTTGCTTGGGCCGACCTGCAGGCCCAGATGGCTAAGGAAAGAAACGCAGACCAGAACCCTCCTTATTTGAGACTAGCCTGGATCATCTTCTCACCCACAACGCTCAGCTGGCCACAGATGCATGAGAGAGCTCAGTTAAGACGAGATCCTTCCAATCAAGTCCTGCCTATTTCAGCTGCCAAGGCCATCCATAAATAGTTATCCTTTCATGGCAAAAAGTTTTGTGATGGTTTATTATGCTGAATTTTTATCACAAGAGATAACTGACATGTGCTGTCAGTCCAAAAAGAGTGAGATGTGATTTACATGGTCTTAGAAATTATAGCTCATTCCACTCAATGAGTACAAGTTACAAAAAGATCACTAGATGGGGTGGGGGGTGTGGATCAGTTACTGCCTGAGTCCCTTTAGTTCCCATGTCTGAATAAAAGTGTGTCTCCATGCTTGGGGCTATTCTGTAAGCAAAGATGTATACTTCTGATATACTACAGATCCTAATGTCAGCCAGCTGCATTATCTGATGTTCAATTTTAAAAGTATTCTCATCCAGTGATAGAGAGGGGCAGCTGGTGTTGTTAGAGAATTTCTAATCTAACGTTGACTCTACTGCCTTCTCCCCATACATTGACTTTGGCCCATGGTAATCTCTTCCGATCTGACCCCATTTTGCCTCATTTACTTGTCATCTGGATTCAGGTGCTTTATGTGTCTGCCTAGTGGAATTCACACTGATTTTTGAGTTGAAACCAAGCCTCATTCTAACTAAATTCCCAGAGAGACAAAATAGACAATGAACACATACTACAATACCATCCAAATTCTACCCTGTAGCAACTTCCTAATTTAATGCTTATCATCACAATAATGTAACTACATATCTAAATGTTATTTTTTTTTTTCCTCGAGAAGGTCTCACTCTGTCACCCAGGCTGGAATGCAGTAGCATCATAATAGCCCACTACAACTTCAAACTCCTGGGTTCAAGCAATGCTATAGCCTCGGCCTGTGAGTACCTGGGACTGCAGGTGTGCACCACCACAGCCTGGTAATTTTTTTATTTTTTGTAGAGACAAGGTCATGCTTTCACTCAGGCTGGTTGCAAACTCCTGGCTTTAAGCAATCCTCCTATTTCAGCTTTCCAACGTACTAGGATTCTAGCCATGAGCTGCCATGTCCAGCCAAAATGTCAAAATTTATACTTTGAAATATAATGATACATTCCACATGAAGGCAACTTTGTGTATGAACATGAATTTAAAACCTGATCATTAAATGAGTGTGATAGAACTTTGAAAAATATTTTGCTTCTGGGTTTATCTACTGTTAGTTTACCAAGTGTATGTACAATGATTGTATGCTCCAAATGTTGGATTTTCTGTAACACTGAAAGGAACATGTCCCTCAATGGAAGTAAAGTTTCTGAAGTAAATAATTGCAGTGGGATGATTTTAGAAATGTTCTAACACCTCCTAAGAATAAATAACCCCAACCTGCTATTATAGGTGTTTCCCTAGAACAGAGAGATGCAAACTATGACATGTGTTTATGAAGTTATATTGGACCTTGACCAGTCTCATTGGTTTAAATATGGGCCATGGCTGTTTTTGTACTACAGAAACAGAACTCAGTAGTTGCAAAAGAGACCATATGGCCCACAAAGCTTAACATATTTTCTACCTGGCCCATTACAGAAAAGATTTGCTCATGTCCACCTTATAGCATTAGTTTCCATAAAGAAAACTCAGTAGTTTGAAAAGTTATTAATTAAAAACATCACTATAGTGTGGCTGGAGCTAGTATCTCACAAAAAGAAAAGTTCTTACTGGTATTTTATAATTGGGCAGGGAAGATAGATTTGTGCTTTGTTTCTTGTCAAAAAATGAACCATGCATGCCATATTAATAAGATAGGTACTTTGTGCTAACATTAGTAACATCAAAGGAATACAATTAATCTCAGTTGAGTCTTAGACATTATAAAAACCTGGGCTTGCAGACTAATGTTTAGGTTTAACAGACACACACACATATATTTGTTTACTTGTGTTTATAATACAAAAACATTATTTGATAAAACATAAAAGTTAATTATTCTAAATTTGAGGCCCTCTTTCTTCTCACCAACATTTTTTATTAAAGCAATGACTTTTTTATGAATCTACTTTTATAGCTCAGCTTTTCATAGATATGTTTTTTTTACAACTCAACTTTTCTTAGAAAACTCAAGGAGTAGAAAAGGCAGTACTTTTATTTTATTATCAATTATTTATAAAGAATGGCACATTGAAGAAACCACAAAACTTCACCTACCATGTCCTGTTATTAAAAGCCCAGTGGCCACATTTGTGGCACCACATCAAAAAATCAATTGCAGCTTCTACAATATGTTTTAATTCATAGACGATTCTTTCCTCGTGGACAGCAGTAACATAAATTATTAAAATTAGACAGTTTTGAAGAAAGGATGGAAGGATAAAAACTTGAACACCACAAAGTGATTTTATAAACATGTCACTAGATGGCAGCATCTTAAAAATAATAATATTAATAGAAATTATGAGTTCTCTAAAAAACGTCTCCACAATGGTCCAGTTAGGTATTTTTATTATTTAACCTCTACGAGTAGGTAACATGATACGTATAGGTGAAAAAATAAACCCTACACTTGAGTGCCTACTTTATGCAATCTTTAATAAAAATCAAGTATTTTTCAACACGTTTTTATTCAAAATTGCCCACAGGTGCTCATGCTTATATTGACACAACTACATACTAACATGGCATCATTCAGCCACCATGCCACCTCCATGAGAGCCAATCCCCAAACTATTAAAGTCGTCCCCTAACCCTCCCAAATACTTCCAGCTGGTCTTCTTCCAGTGAACTCTCTAAATAACATATTTGATTCTGAGCCTCTCCTGCTTTTCTTAAAGAACTCTCCTTAGCTTCAGAATATAATTCATACACCTTAGTGACCCTATACTTTCTAGCTCTCCTGTCTCAGATCCCTCCATACCAGCCTCACTCCAGTTACATAAACTTTTTCTTCCTGCAGAATATTCTCCCTCTCCTCATTTCCATAGCTAGCTCAGACTGTGATCGCAAGATAACTTCCATGAGGTTCTTTAGCCAGCTGTCTCCCCTCTCTCATCATACAGCCCTGGTTGCATGTGTTATTTGTAGCGATTTTCCAATCTTTTTGTCTTCTCTCACACAATATGAACCCTTATAATTATTAAATAAGGAGGTGAACAAATAATAAAGTCTTAGCAACTGTCAGTAGGTATTCTCTATAGTGATCTTAAATATCAAAATAATATTATTTGAGTTTCTCTGTTTCTGATGATGTTTTATTACATGTGCTATTATTCAGACATGACATCTTTTTATTTTTAAAGGAAGTATCTTGGGCAAAATAGTAATCAAAAATGTGTTCAAGATTCCTCTCAATTAAATAAGGAATATCACGTGTGTTTTTCTCTTGCCATCTTCACTAGCACAATGCTAAGAATTTTTTTTAGTCAGTGGTGTAATGTAATACACAAGGCTTATGCTGACATTTCCAGGGAAAGAGCTGGCTGTCTCTCAACTTTGATTAATTGTTTGCTTATTTATTAGAATGAAATATGGAATGGTACAGCTGAATTATTTTCCTACTAGCATTAAATTTCTGATAATTTTATTGATTTATTTTGTAATAAGTTGACTTTGGCTTATTATTATTTTGTTTATTCCTTCTTCACTAGAAAGAATACCCATGAATTATGAAGATCAGTCACAAGTACCAGATTTAACATGAAAAATGTAATTATACAAGATATTTGTGGCTATACTCATGGCTGATATTCAGCTGGTAGGCATTAGTAACCTCTTATTGATTGTTAAATAATGAAACACTTAAGGTAGGTAAATAGCTTTGTACTAAGTCACCTAAATAAAACTACCTATGTCGCCCTGTGGTCCCTGAGAGGGGCCGTGTGAGGTGCCAGAGGCCAATAATAAACACCAGTGCCTGAATGTTCACTCCTAGGTGCTGGCCCAGACTCCAGTGGATGAGACGATGACCTTGCCAGTGTCACTATCATTACGGTGGGTTAACCAGATGCTATCAGTCCCTCCAGACTAACAGCAGGTAGCACCTCATAGTCCCATAGTCTCTAACTGTTGTAACAGTGACCACCACCATGCCAATCAGGCTGTTCAATGTTTTGAATATCACTCCTTGCTTGATAAAAAAGTAAGAGGAAATGATCCAAGAACTACAATGTTATAAGTTGGAACAATATTATCTTAAAGAGACAAAGTGTGATGGAAAATCTGAGCAAAATGAACAAAAAAAGAAAAGAAAAAGTTGCAGGGAGGTTTGTGTGTACGCATGTTAGTCACCTCTCTATGGGGACTGTGAGCAAGTGGTGAACAAACAATGACAGGCTGGCTAGTTACTCAGATCCTGGGCTTTCCCGAAGAAGTTCACATTCAGGCAGCTGTTGAATAGTGCTAGTCAAAGCTGGGAATGGAGAGGACAGTGAAAGCTCGTAGGTTTTCTTGCCCCAGTCTTAGAACATTCATCTTCCCCAAATTCATCGATGTCTTCAAAATCATTCATAGATGTTAAGTTTAAAACCACTAGAGTAAATATCTCCATAAAAGGGACCTCTACCATTCAGTAAACACCTCATTCCAGAGTGAATTTCTGTTCTGAAAGTCTTTCCCTTTCACCAGACTAAATTTACCCTGGTCTTCAAAAATTGTTCTTTTTCCCTTTTCTTTCAGCTTGCTGGTTATTATGTTCACTCTGTACTTACAGTCAATAAGTTATATGTGTCACAATTTCTTTCCAGAAATTATTTAATATAGCTATGGACTAATTTTTAATGCAGTATGATAAGCCTTCACCTATTTATACCAATTATTCAATGAAAATAGCCATCCTTCATTGTTAAAACATAAAACAATACAAAATAAAAACAAACAAATAAAAAGGCAAAATGATCAAGTATTCCAAGTAGGGCTCCAAGGTAACTTTATAAAAATAAGGAGCTTGGAACAGGACTCAAAGCTTAAATTTTCTATAGTACAGTAACTGAATGTTACTGAAAGTAATTCTAATCACGTGGTTCTTGAAGATAACATGGAAGAGAATAAAAATAAAGAATAATCAGTATATACAAGATACTACAGGAAGAAATCCACACAGTGTTCCATCCAGGAAGCTATCCACTTGAAAATCAATTCTAAATGCCCATATTAAAGTTTAGCAAAAAACAGGAAGAGAAACAAAAATAATTGAGATGGTAGAAGAGATTTCATTCTTAATCTTGTGATGGATTATTTAAGATTAAGGTCTGAATAATTTAAAATTTAAAATTTAAAATACCATTTTAAAATATAGGTACATAGAGAAAGGTATTAATAACCCTTACTCTACACAATAAATCAGTTGGAAAACTTGCATTATTCTAGGGTTATTGTTCGACAGTACTTATGTCAAATTATGTATACAGGAAACAACAGTCCCTGGTAAAGTGAGCGTTGCTCTGTGTCATGCACAGGAGCAGATACCTAGGGATAAATATACTTGAGAATTTCCAGACAGCTTATTTGGGAAGATAAGAAATCCAGTAAGGAGTGTTCTGAATTGAAAAAGAGAATGCCATGAGAAAGTGTACACAGAAATCATGGCACTCATCGCAATAAAAGTGAGTGCCTCTAACTTGGAATCCGAATGAAATCAGAATGAACATTATTACCAGGTAGCTTAAAAACTTTCCTTCGCATAAGAATAAGCTAAAAAGAAAAAAATGAACTCACCCAGGAATACTCACTTACTTTTCAACCTGTGCAAATTAGAGTAACACAGCACTAGGATTTCATTACTAACTTACATCATGCCATACCTTGATATTAAGAGTGTAGTCACTTATCTTAGTCTAAAGAAATCCTAAAGGACAATTTGAGGGATGTGTCCTTGTGGGAAAGTAAGGCTACACAGAATGGGGTATTGGCTAGAAGGGAGTCGATACACACAAGCCAAAGGACTTGTCTTGGGAGAAAAATCCCAGATTCCTGAATGGGAACGGAGAAACTTCACTCAGGTGTTAAAGACAGCCAAGCTATTACAATTTTTTAAAGCTTTCTTGCCTCTGTTTATTTCACAAAGAAGAGAGAATTCACATTTTTTTTTTTGAAATTAACATGTAAACCAAATTATTCTTTGATTGAGCTCCAAAAGTCTCTGCATATTGATTTACATAGCTAACCAGTTACCTTGTAACTGATAGAGGAGAATCTGGCACCACAGTTGTGTCTTGTAGGAATTTAAACAGATGGCAAAGGGAAATCTCAGTTTCTGACCTGACTGGGGAACATGTATCCTTAACAACCTCAGTGCACCCTTGACCCAATTCACCTTATGTGGTTTTGGCCCCACCTTAAGGTTAAATAAATTTGAGAATGCATAAATGTAGTTTTGTGATGTTAGAATGGCTTGTTTTTTTCTGAGATACCTCAGAGAATCTGTTCTCACCTTTGCCAAGTACTTAACACAGTCTAAAGCAATTTTCTATTTATATGTCTCTATGCCCCATCTGGTTCTGAGCTCTTTTAAGACAGAGACAGTGGAGTTTTTCTTAATCTCTATTATCTCTCTCCTTTTTTCTCTCTTTCTAAATCTATGCCTGACATAAAATGAGATATCAGTATTCATGTGAAAGAATGAAGTTTCTTGGTGGGGCTGTGAAACCCAGATACTGCTAGAATTCTCTTCAGTGTCAGGAAAATCATTTCCCAATCATATAGAGGTTTGCAAGCTCTTTTAATGGGAAAGAGAGCTCTGCAAATGCCCCAGACATCACTAATAAGAGTCACAAAGGTGCCATCATTGCTGGAAGTGGGTCTCAATGGACTGACTGCCTAAGAGATTCACCAAGACAGATAGAGAAGCCAGTATCTTGGGGCCTCTCTAAATAGGAATGGTTGAAAGGAGTGGGTTAAAGGATCTGGGAATAGGCACTGCTGAAGGCTGTCATTGAGCAGAATCTAATTCAGAAAGACTTCTGTCTCCATTCTTAATATCTAGGAACAAAGTAAAAATTATGGATTTTCAACATTCCCCAAAGAGACCACTATACCACCTATAGAGACAGAGATCTCAGATTCCTAAGAAAATAAAGTACAGAGAAAAGAGTACTATATATCACTTCTTTGACATTTGTAAATGCTGAGACCTCTTTGTCATGACATGACTAGTTCATATACAGATGAAAAGAAACAATACAGTGGAGGAGGGCATTGGTGTCCCCAGCCATAACTAGACTCCAGCTCTGGCCTTTACCAACTGGTTAAGTCACCTTGGGTGAGGGCTTAGCTAACTCTTTCAGACTCGGTTCCCTTGGGAAAGCCATGGTGAAAACTTACTGTTAGGGTTGTTGGGAAAATTAGATCAGGTGCTGGAAGCTCAGCCTGAATCAACAGAAGCTACTATTATTCATACTTTTCTGAAGTACCACTTCAGAACCTGGAGTTGCCATTTTAGCCCTGCTTTAGACATTAAAGCCCTGCTTTAGCCCTTAAAGAAGACATTGATGAGACGGTCAAATTCAAAGATGAGAAATGAGAGGAAGGAAGAAAAGGAACATTTTGATAATGAAATTTAAGGCAAATGTGTCAGTTGCAAAGGTATGAGACAGAGCTAACATAGAAAAGCCAAAAAAAAAGGATTTGGAAGAAAGGAAAAGGAAACCAATCTTGAGACCCTAAATCATCGTGTACTTTGCAGGTTCAGCCTTTTTACCACTTAACAAAGTGTGTGTTTTAAAGGGAAAATTTCATCTATTTCTTTTACTAGAAAAAACAATAATTGTCATGCTTCATTTATTCTCAAAAGTAAGTACAAAACCAGGAAAAATAAAACAAATTTAGAACTACTGTTTGCTTCTGCAGTCCTTTTCTAACTGGCAAGGACCCCACACAAAATGTAGTTTGTTTGATTTATTTCAGAAACCCATAATGGGAAAAATAACTTAAGGTAATTTTTCAAGCTTAATTTAGTTCATTTCATATTTAATGACTCAATAGAGCAGTCTGCATGTTCTAAGTATGTCAAAGAATAGAAATGGAATTTGGAAAAGAATTCAAAATTTGCAAAAAAGTTTCTCAATTTTTAGAATAATTAACCATTATAAGTAATTCTGCAGAAATTTCTGCTTCTATTTAATTGGGAACACAGTTGTGTTTTTTATGCAATACAGTGATCTATCAAATTAATCTGACTCATTCTATTCCTGATGTACACACTCTTACCTCTTCACTGGTCTGCCTGATATTTAAAGATAAATGACTACATGCAAAGCACTCTCAAGAGCCTGTGAGATTTGCAAGGCCCACTCTCAATCAGTCATCAAACACTCTACTGACAGAGGCTTCCTAAATTTGAGAACTATTAATAAAATAGGCATAGACAGTGCAAGAAGTGGCCAGTGGTACATTTTGCATGATGCTATGGAAGTACAAAAGGAAAGTAGATTTATCCTGACACAGAGAAGCAAGAAAATTTTGATAATAAAGAGGAAAAAAATATCACTCAGGTTACTATGTAATTAAGTCAAGGGAGGGAGCTCAACATGAGTAACTAAAGACACTGGATGCCAGTTCTCCTTAGAAAGAGGAACCAATGTTAAAAGTGAATAATTATACCTTAAATAGAACGTTAAGGGGACAGTGCTGGAACATAGCAGAGAGCTCATAGGAAGGAGCTGAGGCACAGAAAAGAAGGAAGCAAGAAGCTGGCAGGGTTCAGTTAGGAACCCTGAAGGACTTGGTATTGTATGGAAATGATAGCTACGGTAGTTTGGGCTCCTCCTGCCCCTGTAGCGACTGCTGGCATTTGAACTGTCACAGAACTCCTCTGCCCTCATGAAATAAAACACTAGTGTGGGTTATTTGGGGACTTCTGATGGGCATTACTAAACTGCAAACTCACTCCAGGTCATCCATCCTCGTGGTCTCTGGTGGGGATAAAGGGGTGCCATACTCAGGCGCAGCCAACAGAGGACTGGGTCCTGCCCAGGGAACCTCAGCCCTTATGTCTCCACAGCACAGGAGCCTCCATTGACATTCCCTAGTGCCAGCTTGGAGAATGGCAGCTGCACACAGCTGGCTGGACCTAGGAGAGTTGTAGGTTTCCTGGCAGTCTAGCCCTCAGGGAATGTTGCCCCTAAATGTAGGGAGAGTGCACCAGGTTCCAGGGGAACCATCCAACTGGAAGAAAGGAAACCAGAGTGTGTGCTTTCTGAGGCCAAGAGCTCCCACATGGGCATGGAGTGGAAGGACCACTATGAGCAGAGACACAAAAGCTGTGCTTGACTTTTCAAGGGAGGTGTCTAATCTCATCCCACTGAGTAAGCTACCTCAGTGCTCAGGCCAGATGTGAGGAGGGAAATTTCCCTCTCCACCAGTGCTTCTGGCTTAACTGTGGTTACCGCTACTGTTGGAAAAGGCGTGTCAGAGGACTGCCTTTCTGGGCCTCTTCAGGGAACCTGAGTTCTTCAATGAGAACTGGACCTGTAGCCATGGAATGCAACTACTGTAATGTAGCCACCACCCTCAGACTTGCAAAAAAGGCAGGGTCTCTCCCTTCTCTGCCCAGAGCATTAGTGTCTCAATAGCAGAAATCAGGGGAGCTCTGTGTTCTGACCTGAAGCAGAAGGGTTTACATTACATTGGTACTGGGATCTGTTATAAACTTGGCACTTTCCCTGTAGCCTGGAGATAAATGGCAATGTCTAAATGAACTGAGCTCCCTGAGCATCACAATGAGGGCACAACAGGGAAACAGATTATGTTCTAACCTGCTGAGACTGTAGTGCAAAGGAAGCATCTCTACCCTTGTAGAGACCACAATGCATTCCACTAAGAGCTCCCTACCACACCCCATCTGGGACTGTATTCATGCTTCTTATTGTAGGACCGGAAGACAGGCTTATCCAGCTACATTCAGCTTCACCCTCTGTCCTCTGGAGCTGAGTAGGGAGATCAGGCCACTGTGCTTTCCAGGCCATTGCCTGGAGCAACTGAGAGCTCAGGAAGATTAATCACTTGGTAGTACCACAGCTGGCTTTTACTTGAAAGCATTACTTAGTGGCCTTGAGGTCAAACTGCAGAATCCAATACAAAGTCTGTAGACACAAGTGCCCAGTGTTCGGAATGAGATAGGCTTCTTGAGATTTCCATGAGCCTCTTAGGAGACCCTGAGCCTACTCACATGCCCAGTACCTTGCTATTACAAAAAGGATTTGAGGAAGCAACCATAGTATAGCTATCTATAAGTAAGCAATTCATACTGGGTCATTGCCACTGAACACAATGGCCAGAAGAATAACCAGGCAAATATATGCAATAAATATTGTAATCACTTTTAAAGAAAATAAACAATAAACAAAGCCTATCCAAATGAAAGTAAATTAAAAAATAAGAAGACAGATGTTTCTCCAGATGAGAAGGACCCAGAGTAACAATTATGGCAATACAAATAAACAGGATATAGTGACATATCCAAAGGATGACACTTACTTTCTAGCAATGGATCCTAACCAGAATAAAAATCCTGAAGTGCCAGATAAAGAATTCAAAATATAGATTGTAAATAATCTCAGGAAATGGATAAATTTCTATAAATATATAACCTCCCAATATTGAACTGGAACTAAGTACAAATCCTGAACAGATGAATATTATGTTTTGAGATTAAATGAGAAGAAAAAGAAAAAAAACAAAAACAAAAACCCAGGACCAGATGAACACATAGATGAATTCTACCAGATGTACAGAGAAAATGTACCAATTCTACTAAAACTCTTCCAAAAAGTCGAAGAGAAGGTAATTCTCTTTAACTCATTCTATAAAGCCAGTATTCCCTTGATACTAAAGCCAGGCAATAATTCAACAAAAGGAGAAAACTACAGACCAATATCCCAAATGAACATACAAAAATCTTCAACACAAATATTAACAAACTTATTCTAATAACATATGAAAAGATAATATATCAGGATCAACTTGGTTTCATCCCAGGAATGCAAGGATGGTTAAACATATCACATAAATAAATGTGATCCACTACATAAAAAGAATTAAAAACAAAACCACATGATTTTCTCAATACATATAGAAAAGCTATTTGATAAAATTCACATCATTTTATGATAAAAACCCTCAACAAAATTGGCACGGAAATATTATGCCTCAAAAAATAAAAGCCATATGACAACCCCATGGCCAACATCAGACTGAATAGGGAAAAAATGAAAGCACCTCAAAGAAGCAGAAAAACACAGGATGTCCACTGTCACCACTTAGATTCAGTCTTAGTACTAGAAGTTCTAAGCAGAGCAATCAGGCAAGAGAAGGAAATAGACGAGATAAAATTAAAAAAGACGAAGTCACATTATACCTAGGAAATACTAAAAAGTCTGCCAAAAATTCTTAGTCTTGTTAACTAAATTCTTTAAAGTTTCGGTATATAAAATAACATACAAAAATCAGTAGCGTTTCTACACACCAACAATGACCAAGTTGAGAACCAAATTGATAAGTCAATTCCATTCACAATAGCTATTAAATAAACCTAGGAATACATTTAACTGAAGAGGTAAAAGATCTCTATAAGGAAAACTACAAAATACTGAAGGAAGAAATTATAGATGACACAAATCAATATCAATTTAATGATACTGATTCCTCTAATCCAAAAGTATCGGATGAGAAAACATCATCCTATAAGAAACATCAAAACATCATTCTATACTTTTGGATTAGAAGAATCAAAATCATTAAAATGACCATGCTGCCCAAAGCAATATACAGATATAATACCATTTCTATCAAAATATCAACATAATTTTTCACCTAATTAGAAAAAAATTCCTAAAATTCATATGGAACAAAAAGAGTCTGAATAACAAAAAATTCTAATCAAAAAGTACTAAGTGGGAGGCATTACTTTACCCAACATCAAATTATATTACAAGGCAATAGTATCCAAAACAGCATGGTACTGGCATAAAAATAGAGACGTAGATTAGTGGAAGAGAATAGATAACACAGAAATAAAGCACTACAACCTACAGGCAATTATAAGTAATAAAAATAAAATAATGAAAAGAAAAGAAATAACCCTATTAAAAAGTGGGCCAAAAGCATGAATAGACATTTTTCAAAGGAAGACATATAAATAGACAATAAACATATGATAAAATGCTCACCATCACTAATCATTAGAGAAATGCAAATTAAAGCCCGCATGAGATACTATCTCACCAATCAGAATGACTATTATTAAGAAGTCAAAACATAATAGATGTTGGCAAGAAAGGTGGAATATAAACTAGTACAACCTTTATAGAAAATGGTATAGAGATTTCTGAAAGAACTATCTCACCACTCCCTTACAAGGTACATACACAAAGAAAAAAAAAAATCATTGTATCAAAAAAATACCTGCTGTCATATGTTTTCAATAGCACTATTCACAATAATAGAAATATAGTATTAACCTAAATGTCTATCAACCGATGATTTTATAAATGTGATATATAAGTTGACCTAATTTTCATAGAAATGTACCACATGTATGTAGCAGTACAGTAGGCCTAATTCCTTATGTTGACCACCTCTGTATGTTGACCAGTTTGTTATAGTCCCTTGGGTGACCAATTTATAGAACTTCTACTATGTGCGTATTACCTATCTAATATCATCCATCTATAGATACATTATGTAGTATACATATATATACTATCATCTATCTATATATATATATTTCTCTCTATATATAGATACATATATTTCTATGTCTATTTACTATCATCTTTCTATACCTACCACCTATCATCTATATATATATAGAGATAGTAGATAGATATATAGATAGATATGTATATAGACAGTAGATAGATATATGTAGATGATAGATAGATAGAGATTAAATATAGACAGATGATAATAGATATGAGGTCTCACTATGTTTCCCTAGATGGGCTGGAACTCCTGGCTTGCCTCAAGCCATGCCATAGAATACTACTCAGCCATAAAAAAAAGAATGAATAGTGTTTTTTGCAGCAATATAGATGAAACTGGAGGTTATTATGTTAGTTGAAATAACTCAAAAACAGAATGTCAAATATCATATGTTATCACTTATAAATGGGAGCTAAATGATGTGTACATGCATATGAAAATAGAAAGTAGAATAATAGAGGTGGAAGCTAAGAAGGGTCAGAGGTCAGGAGGGTGAAGAGGTGAGGAATGAGAAATTACTTAATGAGTACAATGTACACTATTTGGTGATAATTCACTTGTTGTCCTACAACTGCAGTCTCCAATCCCCAGGCCATGGACCAGTCAGTACCATACCCATCTGTGGCCTGTTAGGCACCAGGCTGCCCAGGAGCATGAGCAAGCCAAGCTTCATCTGCATTTACAGCTGCTCCCCATCACCTGCATCACCTCCTGAGTTCTGCTTCTGTCAGATCAGCGGTGGCAATATATTCTCACAGGGGTGTGAACCCTATTGTAAACTTGGCAGAGGTTGTGGTCCTCCTGTGAGGATCTAATGCCTGATGATCTGAGGTGGGCCTGAGGTGGTAATATATCAGGGAGTGGCTACAAATATGGATTATTATTAGCGGAGAGGTTTGACTGCTCAGAGACCATAATAAATCAATTGCTTGAAGCCTTTATAAAAACCATTTCCCACCCTGCCCAGGTCTGTGAAGAAATTTTCTTTCATGACATTTGCCCCTGGTGTCAAAGAGGTTGGGAACTTCTGCTCTACAGGAATGATGGTCCTGTGTTGTCAAACATCAAATATTTCAGAAGATATTTGAAACAACAAGTTTTTATATGAAATTTCATGGTCTCTTATTGTTGGCATGTGAATAAATTTTAAAATGTATGACGTTTGCTGATACAATGAGGGCTACACAAAGTAAATCTCTAGGACAAGTTGTAATCTTTAAAGCAGGTAGTATTTGAGCTGGGGTGGATGAAGAGAGAACATTCCTATGAGAGAATTCCAGGTGGAAGGAAAGCTAAGGAGAAAGTCATGGAGACAGAATGTATGACATCTGGACAGGGGATACATACAACGTTTGATGTGGTAGATGCAAAAGTCATGTAAAAGAGAGCAGTAGAAAATATGATGTTGATAGTTTAGTATACACAGAATCAAAAAGAGCTAAAGTTATTTGCAATTTATTCCACAAATGGTAGAAGAGCAATGGTCACCCCATGGGAGAAATGGGAAGTAGGCAATTCAAGTAGGTGATACATGAGATTGCCAGTCACAACTCTGCCAACAAAATGGGGCTGATTTTCCAGATATACTACCAGTTTATCTACAAGTTTCCTATGGAGTGGATTTTAAGCAGCCATTTAATTCATCCTTCACATGGTAATGATAACTACATGTAATGACAGCACCATTTAGATGTGAAATGAAAGAACACTCTCCCATAAGGTATTTTTCTATTGATTACTACATCAGTCTGAATGATCTATTTCTCAAACTAATTTTCTTTATTTTAATAATTACTTATATACTGAACTTGATAATATTTCATAAAAGTCTACTGCAAATTTTTTGAGGACACGTCTCTTAAATTGCTTTATTGGGCCTAACATCATGACTCAAGCCTATAATCCTAGTACTTTGGGAGGCTGAGGCAGGTGGATTTCTTGAGCTCAGGAGTTGGAGACCAACCTGAGTAAGAAAAGCAAAACTCCATGTCTACTGAAAATAGAAAAACTATCTGGGTGTTGTGGTGGGCACCTGTAGTCCCAGCTACTCAGGAAGCTAAGGCAAGAGGAATGTTTGAGCCCAGGAGTTTGAGATTTCTGTGGGCTGTGACACCATAGCACTCCAGCATGGACAAAAAAGTGAGATTGTTTCAAAAAATAAATAAACAAGTAAATAAATGGCTTCTTTTGAAACCAGTTTTTATGGATAATATGATGGTTATGATCTTCTTTGCTCATTACCCTTCTTAGGACAGATTATCTGCTGCAAAAATTAAAATTTTCTCTTCAGCTCAATTATCCTTTGACATTGACATACCTAACATTGTTTTCATAAGTAATTTAAGGGATAAAGTAAGTAGATAGTAAAGAATGACATGGGAAAAATCTCTCATATTTTGGGTTGAATTTTTTTCTGCCTAGGAACTTTTTGAATTCTACTTTTATTGCCATGAGACAACCTTTCCTCTCTATTCTTAGGGAGGGTGGTATATAGATTAGAACTAGGGTATACATTTCATATTGTAACACTGTCACTTTTCATCTTAACAAAGACTTGAAAAATGGAATGTTAGAGAAAATACTGTAGGCCAGAGACGACGCAAGTATTTTATGAAATGTGAATCATCCACAGAACACCCTAAGTCTAATGTTTCCTTAGGGAGGCCCCAAGTTTAGCTGTTATGTCAATAAATGAGGCTAGATCAGGAGAAATCGTTATCTCTCATGGCTTTGATGAGAGTGATTGCAGAAGCACACATCCTGATTGACACCCAGGAGACTTGCTTTTCCCAGATCTGTAATCCTAAAACAACATCTGGAGTCCAGGCTTCTCTTCCATTAAGAATTAATCATTCTTTCTCACATGGTCAGTTTAAATAAAAGTTTAAATTTAATAAAATGCCTGATTAATATTTCTTAAAAATAGCTCTAATTTTTTTAGATTCTTGGGCACTAATCCTCATCAACAAATTTTGACTTACTGGTCTTACCTGGATGAATTCAAGATAGTTTACTACATATCTTCACAGAACAATCATCCACTATTCCCAAAGTAAAAAGTAAAGGCCAATTATACTACAAGCAGTCCCCAGGCTATGAATGAAATGATTCTGTAGGTTTGTTCTTAAGTTGAATTTGTATGCGAGTTGGAAAAGGTACATTAACCTATTACTTGTAATAGTCTCCATTCATAAGTGTGAATCAGATATTTGTAACTCAGAGACTGCCTATGGTTAATAGGATGTTCCATATAAAGTTTGTCATTTCCTCCCTTATCAAAGCCTGGGTCAGTCAATATTCTTCATGAGCAGATGCAGCACAAACATTATCACCCTGAGGATATATGTGTTGCATATGTATACCCACTCACACATGCACACATAGCTACAGTAACCTGTCCTTTCTTTGGGTTCTTTGGATAGAGCAAAATCTGGTTATACTATAGGAGTTCAATATAAGACAATTTCTGAGACCTACACAAAATTGGTCTGTATCATCACTAAAGCAATGATGATAAATAAGAATAATCACTCGAGAGATCAAAATAAAGTTATCCAGTGTGAAATGCATTATTCTCTGGTACCTTCATATTTTGAACTTCGTCTTCATGATAGAGAGTTTTAAAGTACTTACAAAGATACTGCAATTACCTCCTGACTTTGTCCATTCTTATCCCATTCTGCTTTATTCTCATTACTGCAGGCAAGAAATTTCTTTTAAAATTAATACAAACCCAGCTCCCTGAATGTCTAAAACCTTTCAATAGCTATGGCTTAGCAGCCTTTGCCTGACTTATAGAATCATTTCTTTTATTATTTTTTTTATTAAATCATATCTGTGTACATTAATGCAATCATGGGGTACAGTGTGGTGTTTTCATATATAATTTGAAATACTCTCATCAAACTGGTTAATGTAGCCTTCATGTCATTTTCTTAGTTATTAAGACATTCATACTCTGCTTTTAGAAAAATTCACTTGTACCCTTGTAAGATAAACCATAGAGGTGACCCCACCAATCTTGTCTTCTCTTTTATAAGATTCCATAAACAATTATACTCAAATACTTGCTACCTTGTAATCATGTCAATATTTTTGACTCTCTAGAATGACTCCCTCTATAGACAAACCCCTGTATGGGATTTTTACCTGCTTAAGTTCATCTGCTTCAAGAAGGTCACCCTGACATTTCAGAATAAATTGGGTTTTCCTGTTTGTAACTTCATTTTTATAATTTACTGCTCAAATGTTTACTGATGGATGAAAGATCCAAACTCATGCAAATCTACCGTAGAGAATGTAGTCACAAGATTCTTCTTACACACTCATGATAAGATCCTATTGGGTGAATGGGCACTGACAATAGAGAAATGATTAATCTGAATAATTTTTAGGGAAGATGACTTACGATTTAACATCCCAATATTAAACTTTCTTAGAAGAGGTTGATTGTCATGGGAAAAGGCCATATACTATGTCAATTTACATATAAAAGTTTTCATAATAATTTTTCCTGGATAATTCATTGTTCAAGTCTTGATTTCCCATGCAAGTATTATTGATAGTATTCCACTATAATAGTTCATGAATGTTGACTCCCAATATTCAGAACTAAAAAGTGTTATAGCCAACCTTTCTGTAGAAATTTTAGGCTTAATCACTTACTCATTTGTGTCCCAAAAGAATTACAAAATTGCTTTGCAGAAAAATTGAGGTGTTCCCTGAAAAGAAATTGATGATTTATTGAGGTAACTATTTACATGTAAGAGTTATTTGGGTATCTCTGATTTTACTAAATTATTTTACTAATGATGTCTTTATTCATATTTCTTCATTTTTCTTAAATTATGCTGGATCCAGAATTAATTCATTTTTATTCAGACTGCTCAGGCTATAACTTTAATTACTATTTATTAATATTTTAATATGGCTGGGCCTAAGAGACATTTGCATTCAGACAAAATACAAAGCACGGCAAGGTACATGCTAATAAGGCAATGTGGGATTTTGTAAAATTTGCTCTTTTTTTTTTTTTTGCCACCATTTACATTTCAATCTTCAGTAGGTTAAAAGAAAACAAACATGTCAGCAATCAAATAGGCATTCTAAAATGAGTAAAAGAAATAAGAAATTAAGGGAATCAACAAACATTTATTTGGCACTCACTATCTAAAAGGCATCATACGTTTCTGTGTGCTGAAGGCCATTTTAAAGGGAATTGGAGAGGTGTAGGTGTGTATGAATAGTTTGTACTATTGTTTTAAAAATAAGAGTATTAAAATTTGTATTTTTCCATTATCTAATATTTCACTCTAGTCTCCTAAGTCCTCACCAAGGTGATTAGATTATTTTGTTTTCTTTTATTTTCCATAAAAGTGTTTCCATAGAAGAATTCCATGAATTTTAGTTAAAAATTCTGTGTACGTCTCTTTCTGTCTAAAACTTTTGTTTGCGCATTATTTCTTTTTCTAATGAGGACATATATTTCAATATTTTTAAAAAACATGTTGATAATTGCTAGCATTTATTGAGTACTTATGTTCTAAGTACTCAGTATTTTAAAACAAACAACCTATGAGGTAGGCACTGGTTATGTAAATTAAGCCACATAGTTAAGTGAATTAAACAATGTTGAGAAGTAATGGAGAGACCTGGGTTCAAGCCCAGATCTGACCATGTCTTCACAATCTGCACATTTTATTAATGTAAACGCTATACTGCATCTGAAAATAAGTATTCTACTCCATTAGTAACACAAAATACCTGAGTTTAAGATGTAGCAAAACTACTAGTTATACTTCATGTTTCAGAAAAAGTAACAGACTATTAGTCAATGGAATACAGGTAGAAACAGCATTTGTCATTTCTAACATAAGCCTTTTAAGAAGTCACATACCTTTATCCCATTCCTTTGGCTGAATCCAGACAGGAGCTCTAACATACAAAAGCCAAAGGATACGACCCTAAATCTGAATCACTACAAGGAAAGAAAGTTGGTCCTTGATTGTTGGGGAAGCAAGAAATGAGCATCTATCACTGTGAAGGTTTTTATGACTTGTTTTATTTGTAATCAAGAGCTAGTCTACCTCACTAATACACCAAGAGTTTTTTCATTAAAAATAATGTTTTGATTATTTGTGGCCTATTTTTTATTATAATCTAAATGGAGAAATTATACTTTGTGGGACTGTATTCATTTCTCATGATAATATAGAGGTATTGTCCTTATTTCTCTCTCTTTGTATTTTATCATGTCACCTGATTAGTTTCTCACACTTTTTTTTCAAGTACTTTGTGAAATGAGGTGAGAAAGACAAAAAGAAAGGAAGGGAGGGAGGAGGAAAAGATGCAAGGAAGGAAGGAAGGAAGGAAGAGAAGGAGGGACAGAGGGAGAAGGAAAGACGAAGAAAGGAAAAATTTGAGTGATAAAGGTGGAAAGGAGAGAACAAGTTAGAAACAACGAGATTTTGTGGGGGTGGAACTGGGGAATGTAAGAAATACCACTCCTAACCCCTTCTTCTTAGTCTTTTTCTACTGTAGGGCAATAAATGTGAAATATTTTCTTAGTCATGCTCTTTCTTAGCTGCCACTTCAGAAAGCCGTGAGTCATCAGCAGGAATCTGCTAGGTTTTTCTGGGAAAGATTTAGCACTTA
This sequence comes from Galagoides demidoff, assembly GCA_963574575.1. Lineage (NCBI taxonomy): Eukaryota > Metazoa > Chordata > Mammalia > Primates > Galagidae > Galagoides > Galagoides demidoff. The sequence goes on from CAUYQV010090496.1 coordinate 39,422, forward strand.
GGATGAAAGGGACAGATGAAGCTGCCCTGCTGCTTTTCCCTTCTTCTTTCCCTTTACCCTAAATAGAAATGAGATATTTGGATTTGGGACGACTATCTTGTGACCGAGATGTGAGAAGTCTGAAAAAATTTTAAGAAAATTCTGGAGATGTCACTCAGACATAACTGAGCTCTGAGTACATCTCAGCAGTCTCCTGCCTCAAGTCCTCTATGGTGAGAAAAATAAATCCCTATTTTTAAGCTGAATTTAACTGGGATTCTATTTCTTATAGCTGAAAATTTTCATCTTTGATTTAGGAATATTAAAGGAAAGATAGAACCTGGGAAGATGGAATTAAGTGGGTAGTTTAAAAGCTGAAGAATAAGTAATTTGAATATAATTGTCCAGAGGATGATGACATAAAACAGTACAGCCATTTTGTGGGGGAAGATGAATTTATATTTGGAGCATCTCAAGAAGCATATAGGGCATCCATATACAGAGCCTGCCAAAAAAATGTATACACATTTTAGGAAAGAAAAAAACTGTATTAAAATTATAATACTCAATATACACCAATAACATTTGCAATCTTGTATATTGTATCTCTTGTAGTTGCAGAAGTCAAATATGACTGGAGTATTATAATTTAACGTAGTTTTTTTTTTCCTTTCTTAAAATGTTTATGCATTTCTTGGCACCTTCTGTATATGGGCTATTCTCTACTGTAGGAGTTGCGCTTGGCAGTGATAGCTGAGTGGAAGCAGTTGTTAAACATCAATAGAGATGGTAATGTAAAGAACAATGGGGAATATCTATATTCAGTGGGTGTAGAAAAGAAGAAAGTCTTAAAAACAAGTAATGATAGTGAAATGTGGAAGCAAGGTAGAGCTCCAAAAAGATGAGATAGTGAACAATACAAAGTATATACCTTCAAAGACCAATAATGAGAACTACCTTTAACCTGATGACTCTTGTGACTTGTTGGCCTGCTTTGTGATACAGTTTTCTAATCTGACCTTATTTTTAGTTTTCCTTGGCCTCTGCCTCTTGTTAAATCTCTGGCTTTCTCATCAGTTAAAAGCTTCAGTATCTTTAATTCATTATGTGAATCAAAGTCATGCTATCAACTGTTATTTTTATTAATTAGTTCATTTTCTCCTTTGATGACCATTTGAAATCTACCATTTTTACTTTCCTTCAAAATCAGTTTCTATATATACTATTTACAACCAAATCAGGAAAAGATAGATAACCAAATAGAAATATGGGCAAGATACTGGAACAAGCATTTCATAAACAATCTCCAGAAAGCTAGTAAGTATTTGAAAGATTTTGAACCTTATCAATAATCAGGGAATTGCAAACTAAAAATCCCATATATTACCCTATGAAATAATCAGAATAGCTAAAATTACAAAGACCAACAATAGTAACTATTGCTAAAGATGGAGAGCAACAGGAAGGTTCATATATGCTGGTAAGAGTACGAGGCAAATTGATGCAACCCTTTTAGAAAATTGGCATTATCATTTAGGAATGAATATATGCATTCCTACTTTCATTTATTTTATTTTTTTCCTACTCTCATTTATTTGACTGAAAGTGCTATGAGAACATGACTTGGTAGGTACTTGTATTTTTTAAGTGCAAGAAATCTCACAAAGCACTTAAAACATGTTTTTTTAGCAACGAGAGTATTTAAGTATGAGAATTACATATAAAACCTAAATAAATACATTTGTTTTGCTTTTCAATTTGAAATAAAAGAAAGCATATAACTGAGCCACTTCATAACTTCATATTCACTGAGGACAATAGAACAGGAAGAAACCACGATTTAACAGCAGAACGTGTGCTGATCCATTATATGTTTTATACTCTTCATTCTCATACTGAATTTATGAGGTGGGTACTATTACTACAAATTAGCACTTTGAAAACAGAGATGCAGAAAAGTCAAGTACCTTGACCAAGATTACATAACAATTAAATGACTTGAACTTCAGACTCCTGATTCCAAAACCCCTGATCATTAGTCGATGTCTTCCTGTCTTGTGACTATGAAGGCTAATGAGACATGTCTGGATACAAGGGGAAGAGGGACTGGTGATTCCTTGCATAGCATTTTAAAATATGATTTTTTTATCAGCCTCTCTTTATTTTGGTGCTTAACATTTAATATCTAAATTAAGAAGACATTATCTTTATAACTTTTGTAATGCACCACTCTCACAGTTATCCATCAAACCAGTTGGAAGTCATGGTTGGAAATTCCTAGAGACTGCTGGTAACAGTGCTAAATTTCTTTTCATTAGTTCCATTCATTAGCTTCAATAACTGAATATATTAACTAGACCTTACACGTATATTAATCCCATAACTTATTAATGTTCAGAATAAAATTCAGTTGTCACCTTTTTAAATACATGACTTGATTGCTGAATGAAATAGAACTATTATTTAAGGATTTTATAATAAATGTTAACTGTTGAATGTCCCTCCCCCCCAGAGATATTTTTCAGGAAAATAAAAACTAAAAACCTTTTTTACAAACAGTTATATACAGAGACACAACTTCAAACTGGTAAATAATTAAGGGCAATTTAGTAGTGTGTAGCTAAAAAAAAAAATCTATTATGGACACTATAAAAACTTCCCAAGATTCTTAGAAATAAAATAGTCTTAAAGTAACTTGCTTAAAACTTGACCGACTGATAAAATTTAAATCTAAATTACTCCAACTTTAGATACATAGGGTTAAGTGTGAACTGATTTCCATTTAGAATGAGTGATAGTATGGCACAATACCAAGCAGAGTTTGTGACAGTTCTAGCGTGTAGTTCCTATCCTAAGTATTTTGTTTGCTTCCTGTTGACTGAGCAGTTGAAGAGACGATGACATCACCTGCAGGAAGCTAGCCTGTTCTGATGACTAAAGGCAAACATTGAGAAAGCAGCTGTTAGTAAGGAGGTGAGACCACAAAAGTGGCAAAAACTGGTTTAAATAGACATGCCGAAAGCAAAAAAGAATATCAATTTTTTAAAAATGTTAAGGTGTATTCTTTATTAACTTTTTTTTTTTTTGGAGATAGAATCTCATGCTGTTGCCTTTGCTTAGAGTGCCATGATGCCAACCTTGCTCACAGCAACCTCAGACTCCTGGGTTTAAGCGATCCTCCTGCCTTAGGCCTCTGGAGTATCTGGGACTACAGGCACGTGCCATAACACCTGACTAATTTTTCTATTTTTAGTACTGATAGGGTCTTCCTCTTACTCAGGCTAGCCTCAAACTCCTTAGCTCAAGTGATCTTTACTCCCAGGCCACCAGAGTGCTAGGATTGCAGGGATGCAGCACTATACCCAACTTCTTTTCTTAACTCTTGACTTTACACAAACAGACAAAGGTACATTCCTAGAAGTGCGGTTAGAACCCTCTTCGGCAAAGTGGTGGTTAGGGTATGGTGGGAAGGAGGAAAGGACGTGCGTACCTTTGCTTGTCCAGCTTTGGTGATGGCAGGTATATTAAAGAGCTGTCCAGTGTAAAACTGTACCCCACTGAACAAGATCACCGCTACTGAGTCTCCTTCCTTCTCAATTACTTCAAGGATATCCTCTGTTCTTAAGGTTTCTTCCCCCTAAATGAAGTTAGGCACAAGTTACATCATATTGGCAATAATAAATTTGCCACTTCACATTCACCAATCCAAATTTCACCATGAGCTCTTTTCCATTATGAGAAAGATCAAAAAAATTTTTTCACATTAAGTCTTTTCAAAAATATGGCAAAAGAGCATATTTTTAGTGTGCTTATTATTATTATTAAAAATGATAATAAAATAGCAAAAGGAATTTTTAATGTATAAGACTTCACAAAAGCCTAATTACTTGATCTATCCTCCAATAAATAATTTCCTCCTATTCCCAACCAATAAAACACCACAAAGTTCAAGAAGTCCATGAAATATTATATAGTGAGAGAAATAGTCGGAAATTAGTAATGCATTTTTATCAATCCAATGTTGTTATTTTTCTCAAGAAAAAAAACAACCCACGTATGCATCTTTGATCTGAGTGTTACCTAAGCAATATCTTTTATTAGCTTTCAAGTAAAATCTCTTTAAACTAAAGGTCAAGACTCAAACATGAAAAATAAAATCAATAAAACTCATTATTATTTTTGAGATTTTTTTTTCCCCCTACATCTCCCCACTACAACTAATGATTAACTACTCACGAAAATAGTGAGTTAATTTAGATTTGGGTTGGGAAACAATTTGAGCTGAAAGAAATCAGTTCAAGAGATCAGAAATCAGTTAAATACAGATTCTGTTCTACTTGTAAGTTTTTATAAAATTTCTCCAGTGGTAACTCTAACATAATAGAGCTCAATGCATCATTAATCTCATTAATATTTGAGGAAGTACATTAGGATATTATTTTTCAGCTTATTTTTAACTTTTTATAATTCTTGCTATTTGGCAATTATGCTGCTCAACATTTGGGGTTGTGTGTGTGTATGTAATATACTTTGTAATAGAAAGAAATGTGGAACTTGTTTACAAAACAGGCATCTATAAAAAGTCTTGATATTAAATTCTGAATTATTAAGTGAGATGTAATTTATGTATGTAAAGAGAAGAATTTCATTAACTATAAAAAAAATTCTAAGAAAAATTAATGACCTGTCAATCTAAAACTAATAAATTCAGTAAGGTTTGCCCACCATAATTTAAAAAGAAAAGGTGTTATGTATATTGATGCTTACTTTCTATGTTTATGTATTAGTATTAAGCAAATAATAAATACATTTCTTAGTGATAGGATATTGCCCTATCTCATGCTGACTTGTACATAAGGCTCAAGTGTGTTCTCAAGATGTGATTAACTCATGAGACCCCACAACTCTGGTCTCTGACAACATTAAAAACTTGTAATAATTAGTGCCTACATTCATTTATGCTATAAACTAACCATTTATATCCTCTCACAGGCTTGAGAACTTTTTAATCTCATTAATTTATTGAATGTTGGCAAATGGAATTGAATAGAATAGGTCTTTAATTTCTTCAAAGTAATTCTGAGTTGAAAGAAGTAATTGTTTAGACATTAGCTTAGCAGCCTGGGAGCATCCTATGTGAAACCAAAAATTTATTCTGTATAATTCTCTTGTAGACAAATTATACAAGCTGCAGGGTTTATATGTCAAAGTCTGTACAGCTTAACCTTATATCTCTATTAATGTAAAGTACACATTATTTTAGAACATGAACATATGGTCAAGCCCAATTAGATGTATCCTATGTTGCCTCTTTAAATACAAGGGTTACACAAGAGATGAAAAAAATTTTTTCCTAGTTACATATCCAGTAAGTTGTTGGTTCTAGGATTTTACTGGAGTCTATTAACCAAGTTATAAAGCATAAGCTTTTTCCACTATACCACATCACTTTTTCTACCCTCATCTAAATTCGAAGGAAATACTTGATACTTAGATTAAGTAGGAACATGAAAGATAGTCATCATTCAATTTCAACAAGTGTTACCAGTCTTTAACATGATTTTAATGACACTCTTTTAATGGCATTTTTGGGCAATGACATTTGAAATTAAAAATGATACACCAATTTGCCACCTCTCCCATTGCATTAAAGGGTAAGAAAGACTCCAGTGGTATTAGTAGGAAATCGTTTGCTTGCCATGTGGCTTGCCCTTGGCTCGGCGCCTGTGGCTCAGTCGGCTAAGGCGCCAGCCACATACACTAAGGTGGTGGGTTTGAATCCCCAGCCCGGGCCCGCCAAACAACAATGATGGCTGCAACCAAAAAATGGCCGGGCGTTATGGCGGGCGCCTGTGGTCCCAGCTACTTGGGAGGCGGAGGCAGGAGACTCGCTTGAGCCCAGGAGTTGGAG
>CAUYQV010090497.1:0-15623 GCA_963574575.1 Galagoides demidoff
GATACTTTTTCCTCCATTCTTGTGATACTTTGCTCAGAAGAACATTCTCCAGCTCCATCCATGTGAACATGAAGGACGTAAAGTCTCCATCCTTCTTAATGGCTGCGTAGTATTCCATGGTGTACATATACCACAGTTTGTGGATCCATTCGTGGATCGATGGGCACTTGGGCTTCTTCCATGACCTGGCAATTATGAATTGGGCTGCAATGAACATTCGGGCAGTTTTAATCTTAATAATGTTCAACATGTCATTTTTCTTCTTTTATTCATCATGCTTTGTGTGTTTTATCTAAAAGCTCATTACCAAACACAAGTTCATCTAAAGTTTCTCCCATATTGCCTTTGCAAAGTATTACGGTTTTGTGTTTACATTAAGTTCTGTGTTCTTTTTTTTGTTTTTTTTTTTTAGAGATTGGATCTTGCTGTGTTGCCCAGGCTGGGGTGCAGTGGCTATTTACAGGCGTGACCATAGCACACCGCAGCCTCAAAATCCCAGTGGGTTAAAGCCATCCTCTTGCCTCATCCCCCTGAAAAGCTGGGACTACAGACCTGTGCCATATTACCCCACTTTGTATAAATTTTTATGAGAGACCTAAGTCCTGTGTCTAAGTTCATATTTTTTCTCTCTCTTCCTTGCTTTTCTTAAGTTCATTTTTTAAATGTATGGACATCTAGTTGTTCAAGCACCATTTTTTGAAATCAACACACACTTTTCATTTTCTCTGTGGTCTTCTGATCTTCTGGGAGTAGGTCTTGAAGTAAGTATGCACGCACGCACACACTTGCAAACACTCACTCACCTCCCAAAGACAACTGATAATTCTCAGAGACAATTTAGTATAATACCACGTAAAGGAAGAAAATTATTTTATTAAAGGCAACATAATCTGCAAAAATGTCCCCAGCCCATAATGGATAAAGCATTTTGCCTCCTTCTCTCTCCAGATCATACGCAGGAAGGTAATTGTGCACAAGAAATGGGAATAACTGCAATAATAATGTGACCGCAGGGTTACCTTCTGCATTCCCACCCTTACCTGCTCTATGGATTAGAGACAAGCTAAAAATCATTATTTTTTCTCTCTACTAAGCAGGAACTAATTTTTAGATAGGGCTTTTCTCCTTCTCAGTATAAAGAGTCTCCGACTCTTCCCCTTCCCAGAACAACCCCTGGGGGTTAGGATGGGGTCATATACCTGCAGTTATATAAGTACCATCTGTGCCAGCTGCTGGGGACATAAGTGAAGAAAGTTTCACATGGGTCCTGCTCTCCAGGGGGTCACATTCTAACTGAAAACAGACTTGAGTTAAAATGCAGTTCTAAGAACAGTCACCAAGCAGCATTTTTCTGACAACCTGTCATTCACTTTTTGGGAACTTAAGCCTCCCAGATTCTCCGGAGTTTCTTACATGTCCATGTGCCCAGGATCCATTTAGTCCTGCCTGATGGCTGTCATTTTCTCCCTTTATCATCTTTCCTCATTAAGGAGAGCTCTCGTAGCCCATCAACCTCTGATGCCCACAGAAAAGTTTCTGCTGCTGATGTCCATGGACGTGGCTGTGGTGGGTTATGGCTGGACAGTGTCCATGGACAATGCTTCCAGCAGAGGAATAGCTTATCACCAGTACTTGTAGTTTTGATTCCTCTTAGAGTCCTTCCAAGAGGTTTACATTTTTTGCTTTTGTTTTTAACTTGAAGATTTCAGTGATTTTTACCCCCCTTATCCTTAAATTTCAAAAATTTTACTAGCACCTAGCTATGTGCCAGTCATATCTATTTTGCTAGGAAGTTGTGATCCACTTTGATCTTCATACTTATTCTTTATTCAGTTTGGAAAAAATTTCTTATTTTTTATTTATTTTTGATTTTTTAAATTAAATCCTAACTGTGTACATTCATGCATTTATGGGGTACAATGTGCTGATTATATACAATTTGGAATGCTTATATCAGACTGGTTAACATAGCCTTCACCTCTCTTACTTGTTTCGTTAAGACATTTATACTATACTCTTAATAGATCTGACACGTTCCCTTGCATTATGCACAATAGGTGAGGTCCCGCCTATTACCTTCCCTCCACCCAGCCTCCCCCTCCCCTCCCCTCCCCCTCCTCTTCCCATCTTCATTCTGGGCTATAGTTGTGTTTTATCATTTGTAGTGTGGGTGATTATACATTGGTTCCATAATAGTACTGAGTACACTGGATACTTTTTCTTCCAATCTTTAAATTATGTTTTCATCATTATCTCTCTTTTATAGTTTTAGTTTATTTCTTGGAAACACGTATAATCCTTAGGTTGTGCCTCCGGAGATTCTTTGCCCTGAATATTTAATACAAATCTCTCGATGTGTCCTCATCGTCCTCCTTTTTTTCTGCATTCTGGGAGAGCTCTTCTAGTTTTTCTCCTCTATCAAAGCATGAGTTGGTTTTAACTGCAACATCTACTCTTTATTGCCTCTGATGTGAGTTTTTATTCTGCTGGGGGATGTTTCTTTCCTCTATCCTCATTTCCCTGCTCGCTTCTCTCCTTCGCCCTTGGTATGCTCCTTCCCTGCAGCAGCCCGCTCCAGTCCCAAAGAGGACATGTCTTCCTGCATCCTTGGGGGATGACCTTTCAGACAGGGTTGCTAAAATTTCGTTCTGTGTCTTAAAATGTCATTCTCAGGAAGAGACCCTTTCCATTTGGGACACTGTTTCCCTTTCTACATGACGTGATGTCTTCCCTTAAGCCCCACGTTTGCTTTTTCATTTTCACTGAAGCTTGACATTTGCTGATTTGTGGCGTTTGATTGATAACCATCTGGCATGGGGCTGTGCAGCTCATGTGGGATCTTCTCCTGACTTTGGATTATCTGGCTCCGTAGGTGAATTTATGAAATTAATAAAAACAACATGCACTGTTCCCAACTTTCTGACTGTAATGCTTTTGACATATCATATTTCAGTAACAAATGTCCTATGTAGTAATATCGCATGTGCCCCCACCCCCACCCCCATGGCATTCACCATCAGGCTTATTTGATTTCTTGCATGGTAAGACTTGGAATGAATTGAAGCAGAAAGAAGAGCTGACTGAGTGGGAGAGAGGCTTGCACATGATGCTGGCAGCCTCAGAAAATATTTGTCGTGCCCCTGGGAGGTGCCGGGCAGTTTCCAGGTCCCTGAAGCCTTCATTTCCTAGCATCAGAATCATACTAAGAGATAGATCAGCTGGAAGGCTGCTCAGAGGATGGATGGACAGATAGGGAGAGAGATAGGTTAGCAGACAGACAGACAGATGGAGGGCCGAAACCTTTCTGAAATAAATGAGAAGCACAGCGGTAGTTAATATGGAGTTCCACAAACCGCAGATTATGTAACTGGTAAAATAAGATCGGTCCCACTACCATTGAAATAAGAAGTGCCTTCAAGGAGGGTGAAAAAAACATTAGTGGTATCCTACCTCTGTTGGATACTTTGTGAATGCATTTTCGAGGTATAACTTAGTCTATGTCACCAATACTGGGACCAGGAAATGGCAGATAACTGCCTGGAATTAGCTGTCTTAGTCAGAATTTTGAGACAGTGTAATATATGGTGCAGTGCTACTGGCGGAGGTTGAGCAATTTTTCTGATACATCTGTTATATTAATTAAGATAATTCACAGAGCACATTTAGCCCAATGTCTGGCACGTGCTATGCACCCCTTAACTGTTATCTATTATCGTTGTCATTAATTGGACATACTGTATCTAAGGCTTAAACCTTTTGAAGTGTCCTTTAAAAATTGTTATATTATCAGAGAAAATAAGAATAATCTGCATTTATTAGGGCAGAATTTGTCAGTGACCTAGAATCTTAGTGACTTAATAAATAAAATGCGTGTGTTACTCCTGTGATGTCTGATACAAATGGAGACAAGCTCCCTCTCTTGTGCCAGTACCATGGGTGAAAGGACAGGGTCCCCCAGGTCACATGGGTCACACGGTGAAGGAGGAGAAAGACAGAATATGCACCAGCTCCTAATTGCTTCGATCTGGAAGTGGTATATATTATTTTAGCACATATTTCATTGGCCAGAACTCATCACCTGGCACAAATTCAACTGCAGGATAGGTTGGGATATATAAAGAAACACTTCTTGGGGGCAGGACATAATTATAAGAGGGACTTTACCTAAAAAATAGGTAAAATTTTACCTTGAAAATGTAATCAGTGTAACCTAGTTCTTTGTACCCTCAATGAATCCCCAACAATAAAAAAAAAAGAAACACTTAGCTGTATCTTGAGTCCTAATACATTCTGTCATAGGCCAAAACAGTAGGAAATACTAGTCTTAAAATGTATTTTGAACAAGACTCCAAAATCAATTTCATTTAAATTATTTCTCTATTGTTCAGATTTACCAAATTCTAACCAACTATGTAGGATGGTGAAACATGCAAATTAATAAGAATTCAAAAGCAAAAGTATACAAGGTTCCGTTTCATTCAGTACATAGAATTGAAAACAGAGAGGTATTTTAATTCTAAAACGTAAGTGCAACTCCCCATTTCTCCACTAAATAAACATTAACAAATATTCAAGAAAAACCATTTTTGAAGAGGAATCCAATTATTAGCTTTCCTTGATGCTCTTAAGTTTAGAACCAGATTTCCCTACAGTTAGAAGTAGATGGTCTGAATTAAATCCTTTCCTTCTGCCCCTGAGATTGCTTCTGTTGTTCAAATACAGGAGTCAGTAATTTAAAAATGGGGTTTTAAGAGTCTTCTGCTTCTGATCAAGAAGGAATAATGCAAATTGGGTTCACCCTCTCACCTAGAACAATAGCAACACAAACAGAAACTGAGAAAGTATACATGCATGCAACAATGATTTTCAAGATATTACAATAAGGTGCGGAAGAACAGTGAAACCTGAGATTCAGGAAGCAGTGAAGTGAGTACAATGACTGTCCCAGCTGACTGCCTGCAGAGTTTCCAGGCATATCTCCAAAATGCATCAAGTGAAAACTGATAGAACTTTAAGGAGAAACAGACATATCCACACTCAAATGCAATTGGAGATTTCAACACTGTCACAAACTTGCCTTGAACAGTCCTATTATTCAACTTTACATCATTATAATTTATAGAACACTCTACCCCTAAACAGCAGAATACACATTCTTTTATGTGCTTATGGAACATTTGTCAAGATAGACCATGTTGTAGCTATAAATACATAAATAACTTTAAAAGAATTCAAGTCCTACATGGGATGGTCTCTGGCCAGCAGATATTTAGAAAATTCCCAAAATATCTGAGAAATAAATAATGGTCGCCTACCTATAAAACCTATGAGTCAAAGAATTCAAAAGAGAAACTGGAAAGAATATTGAATTGAATGAAAATTAAAATGCAACGCATTAAAATTTGTTGGTTGCAACCAAAGCAATTCTTAAAGGAAAATGTATAGCATTTAATATCCATATTAGAAAAAAAAAGAAAGGTCTTAAACCAGTAAAATAATCTTTCTCTTTTAAGAAAGTGGAAAAATATGATGGGTGTGGTGGCTTACTCCTGTCATCCTAGCACTCTGGGAGTGCTGAGGCCGGTAGATCACTTGAGCGCAGGAGTTGGAGACCAGCCTGAGCAAGAGTGAGACCCCATCTCTAAAAATAAATAAATCAGTAAGTAAGTAAATAAATAAATTTAAGCACCTGTTCTTTAAAAAAATCTTCGAAAAAGGAAAAATAACTGAAAATAAGTCCAAAGGAAGGAGTAAATAAAGATCAGACCACAAATCAGTGAAATAGAAAACAGAAACACAGTAGATGAAATCAGGGAAACCAAAAGCTTGCTCATTGACAAGACCCATGAAGTTGATAAATGGCTAGATAGATAGATCATGAAAAAAAATTAAGCCACAAATTACCATGATCAGGAATGAGGGAGGTGATATCACTATAAATTTTACAGTTTAAAAGAATAAAAATAGAATATTACGAATAACTTTGTACCAAAACATTTGACAACTTAAAAGAAATGAATGAACTCCTTAAAGATACAAACTGCCCAACTCCACTCACAAAGAAATCCATAACCAAATAGTTCTACTTCAATTAAAGACAAATAAATTTGTAGTTAAAAATCTTCCCACAAATAAAACTCCAGAGTCAGATAATTTCCGTGGTGAATTCTACTAAGCAAATTCTATCAAAGAAATAATGCCATTTATCCATAAACTTCTCCATAAAACCAAAAAGCAAAAAATACTTCCCAACTTATCACTTGTGGCCAGCATAATCTTGATTTTTTTTTTAAAGCAGACGAAAACATTGTGAGAATACTACACAATAATATGCTCATGAACACAGGTGCCAAATTCTTTACAAAATGTTGGCAAATCGGATGTTACATAATACAACATGACCAAGTGGGTGTTTATGAAAAATTCAGAAACGTAAAGTTGATTTAACATTCTAAAATCAAACAACATAATTCATCATAACAGACTAAATAGACCCATTTGATCAACTCAGATGGCAGAAAAAGCATTTGACAAAATTCAACAGTCATTCCTGAGTTTTTAAAAAATACCTCCTCGCAAACTAGGAATACAGGGGAACTTCCTCAACCTGATCAAGGTCACCTACAACAAACTTACAGCAGCATCGCGTCATGTTAATGGTGAAAGGATGAATGTTTTACCCCTAAGATCAGGAGTAATGGTATCCTGGTATCCCCTGTCCACTTATATTCCACATTGTACTAGAGATGCTGGCCATGACAATGAATTTCCTTATGTATCTATCATCTTCTCCCAAGCACAAGGTCATTTCGTGTTTTGTTTGAAATTATCGGCACAGGTTTTGGTCAAACAAAAACCTGTAAATAGCTCTATCTCTAAATTCCAGTTTTACCTGGGTACTACTGGGATCTTCTGTAATAGAAACACTGATTTTTATACATTTTGGTGATTTTTACATATAAATACACATCTAATTTTTCCAGTAACTTTCAAAAATTCTAATAATAGGAAATATTTATACTTACAAAAAAAAATCAAAAAGTAAAAAAGGCATCCGGATTGGAAAGGAAAAGGTAAACTATATTTACAGATGACCTGATTGTTGCATTCATTTGTTATTGCTGCATAATAAATTGCCACAAATAGTGGCTTAAATATTTATTGTCTTATGTTTCTGTAGGGCAAAGTCAGTTGGGTTCTTTTATCATGGTCTCAAAAAGCTGAAATAAAAGTGTTCAGTGAACTCTTTTCTGGAACTTTAAGGAAGAATCAGGTTACAGGCTCTCCTTTGGCTGTAACTCTGTCAATATCTACTGTTTTTTGACTTTTTAGTAATAGCCATTCTGACTAGTTTAAGATGGTATAGCATTGTGGTTTTCATTTGCATTTCTCTGATGATTAGTGATGTTCCACATTTTTTAATATACATTTTGGGCATTTGTATGTCTTCTTTTAACAAAGTTCTGTTAATATCCTTTGCCCACTTTTCAGTGGGGTTATTTGTTGTTCAGTTGTTTCTACATTCTGGGTATCAGTACCCTGTTAGATGCATAGTTTGCGAATATTTTTGCCCATTCTGATGGTTGTCTGTTCACTCTGTTGATTATTTCTTTTGCTGTGCAGAAGCTTTTTAGTTTAATCTAATTTTTCTATTTTTGTCTTTGTTGTTCGTTCTTTTGAGGTCTCAGTCATGAATTTCTTGACTAGACCAATGTTCAGAAGAGTTTATATTAGATTTTTCTTCTAGTGTATTTAGAGTTTTAAGTCTTACAGCTAAATCTTTAACCCATGATGAGTTAATTCTTGCATATGTTGAATTATGGGGGTCCAGTTTGATTCTTTTGCATATTGCTATCCGATTTTCCCAGTACCATTTATTGAAAAGGGTTTCCTTTCCCCATAGTATGTTTTTGTTGACATTGTTAAAGATCAGTTGGCTGTAGATGTGTGGTTTTATTTCTGTATTTTCTATTCTGTTGCATCAATCTATGTGTCTAGTTTTATACCATTACCACATTCTTTTCCTACTACATGTATACTGCTACCTTGTAGTATAATTTTGAGGTCATAAAATGTGATTTTTTCCAAGTTTGTTCTTTTTGCTTACGACTGTTTTGGCCATTTATACTCTTTTTTTGGTTTCCATATAAATTCTAGGATTGTCTTCCTAATTCTGTGAAAAATGACATTGGCATTTGGTAGGGATTACATTGAATTTGTAGATTGCTTTGGATAGTATGGTCATTTTAATGACATTATGTCTTCTGAACCACAAGCATGGACTATTTTCCATTTGTGTTATCTATAGTTTCTTTTATCAGTGCTTTGTAGTTCTCCTTGTAAAGATTTTTACCTTCCTGGTTAAATATATTCCTAGGTATTTTTTTTGTGTGGATATTATCAATGGAATTGAGTTCTTGATTTGGTTTTCAATTTTATTGGTATTATTGCTTCTTATTTTTTGCATATTAATCTTGTATCCTGAAACTTTACTGAGTTCATTGATCTCATCTAATTATTTTTTGAAGAAAGTGTTTAGTGTTTTTTAGATATAAAATAATGTCATCAGTGAACAGAGATAATTTGACTTTCTCTTTTGCCATTTGGATACCTTTTATTTCTTTCTCTTGCCTGATTGCTCTGGCTAGGATTTCCAGTATTATGTTGAATAGGACTGGAGAAATTGGGCATCCGTGTTTTAGATATTAGGGGAATTCTTTTCAACATTTCCCCATTCAGTGTGATGTTGGCTGTGGGTTTGTTGTATATGGCCTTGATTATTTGGGGGTATGTTCTTTCTATGCCCAGTTTGTTGAGGGTTCTAATAATGAAGGAATGCTGGATTTTCTCAAATACTTCTTGGCATTTATTGAAGTGATCATATGGTTTTTCCCTTTGATTCTATTTATTGATTTGCATATGTTGAACCATGCCTGCATCCCTGAAATAAAACCCACTTGATCATGGTGTATTATGTTTTTGATGTCCTATTGGATTCAGTTTGCTAGTATTTTGTTGAAGATTTTGTATCTATGTTTATCAGGGATATTGGTCTGCAGTTTCCTTTTTCCTGTGTCCTTCTGTGGCTTTTGGATCAGGGTCATACTGGCTTTGTAGGATGAGTTAGGTGGGATTCCCTCCATCTCAATTTGTTGGAATAGTTTCAGGAGAGTTGATTTCCATTCTTCTTTGTACATTTGGTAGAATTAGGCTATAAACCCGTCTAACCCTGGGTTTTTTTTTTTTAATTGGGAGAATTTTTATTACTAATTCAATCTCAATATTTGTTATTATTTTGTTTAAGTGTTCTATTTCCTCTTGGTTTAATCTTGTAAGATTGTATGTTTCCAGGAACTTATCCATTTCCTCTATGCTTTCTAGTATACAGCTCAGAGTAGTTTCTAATGATCTTTTATATGACTTGTAATGTCTCCTTTTTCATTTCTGATTATGCTTCTTTGGATGGTCTTGGTCGGTCTAGCTCATGGTTTATCAATTTTGTTTATCTTTTCAGAGGACAAACTTTTCATTTGTGGATCCTTTGTATTGGTTTTTGGGTCTCAATTCATTGAGGTCAGCTCTGATCTTTGTTATTTGTTTTCCTATGCTCACTTGGGTTTGGTTTGTTCTTGCTTTTCTAGTTCTTTGAGGTACAGTGTTATGTTGTTAATTTGTGGTCTTTTTTTATTTTTTGATGTAGGCATTTAATGCTATTTGAGGGCTGTCTGGAAAGTATCCAGCCATAGAATACACAAAATAACATAAACAGTGGCTGGATACTTTCCAGAAAGCCCTTGTGAACAGCCCTCTTAGTAATGGTTTTTCTGTATTGTGTTTTCATTTCCACTCGTTTCAACAGTTTTTATAATTTTTCTTAATTTTGTCATTTACCTAATACCATTCAGGGCAGTGTTGTTTAATTCTCATATATTTGAATACTTCTGAGAGTTCCTTTTTTTTTTTTCTTGTTGCAGTTGCCATTGCTGCTTTGCTGTCCCAGGTCAGGCTTGAACCCGCCAGCCTCGGTGCATGTGGCTGGCACCATACCCACTATACTACAGGCTCTGAGCCTGAGATTTCTTTTTGGTATTGATTTCTAGTTTTATTCTGCTGTGGTTTGTAAAGATTTTTGATATAATTTCAATTTTTAAATTTTAATGATACTTGTTTTCTGACCCAAGATATAATCTCTCTTGGAAAATATTCCATGTCCTGATGAGAAGAAGGTAAATTCTGTAGTGTTTGTTTCAAACATTCTATAAGTGTCTACTAGGTCCATCTGATCTAAAGCTCCAAGTTTGTCTGTTGATTTTCTGTTTTTTAAGTGGAGCATTTATTCCATTTATATTCAAGGTTAATATTGATATACAAGGTTTTGTTCCTGTCATAATGTTATTTGTTATTTAATTGTTTTACAGATTATTTATTACTTTTTCCCCTCTGTTTGCCTTTGTGGTTTCGTGGAATTCTGCCATGTTGCCCTTTGATTTCTTCCTCTTCTTTCCTTGACCTATGAGTTTTACACTTTCTTGTGTTTTTATGATGGTGAATACTGCCTGCCCTTCATTTCCAAATTTAGAAGTCCTTTGAGCATTTCTTGTAGTGCCACAGTCTAGTTGTGACAAATTCCCTCAGTGTTTTCTTGTCTGAGAGAGACTTTGTTTCTTCTTTATTTATAAAGCTTATTCCTTCAGGATATAAATTTGAGGTTGGCAGTTTTTTTTTCTTTGAATACCTTGAAAATAGGTTCCCAATCCCTTCTACTTTGTCAGGTTTCTGCTGAGAAGAACATTGTTGTATGATGGGGTTTTCTTTAGTGACTAGATGCGCTCTTGCTGATTTTCTGAATACTTACTCCTTTGTGTTGACTTTAGATAATCTGATGATTATGCATCATGGTAAAATCTGTCTTGAAATGTATTTTCCTATTTTTCATTGGGCCTTTTGTATCTGAATGTCAAAATCTCTTGCTAGACTCAGAAATTTTTCATCAATTATTTCCTTAAATAGGTTTTCTAAACCTTCTGTTTTTTCTTCTTCCTCAGAAATAGCAATGATTTCTAAGTTTAGTTTCTTTATGTAGCCCCATGCTTCTTGAAGGCTTTCCTCATTCTTTTCAATTGTGTTCTTCTTAATCCAGTTTTTGTCTGGATTAATACTTGTCTTCAAGTTCTGAGATTCTCTCTTCTGTGTGGTCTAGTCTACTCTTGATGATTTCAACTATATTTTGCAATTCCTTTAATGAATTTTTTATTTCTAGAATTCTGGTTTTTTTACGGATATATATCTCCTTGGTAAATCTCTTTTTCATGTCCTGATTTAATTTTCTGTCTTTTTTGGTATTGATTTTCAGATTTCTTTTGTATCTCATTAAGCTTTATTTTTACTTATTTATTTATTTTTGAGACAAAGTCTCACTCTGTGCCCTGGGTATAGTGTCATGGCCTCAGAGCTCACAGCAACCTCAAACTCTTGGGCTTGAGCAATCCTCTTGCCTCAGCCTCCAGAGTAGCTAGAACTACAGGCCTACTATGACCTACCATTCCCAACTATATATATATTTTTTAAGAGATGGGGCCTTGCTCTTGCTCAGGCTGGTCTCAAATGCCTGACCTCAAGCAATCCACCCACCTCAGCCTCCTAGACTGCTAGGATTACAGGCATGAGCCAATAAGCTCATGAGCTTTAAAATCAATATTTTGAATTCTCTATCTGTCATTTCAAATATTTTTTTTTGGTTAAGATACGTTGCTCAACAGTTTCTATGTTACTTCGGGGGTGTCATAGCCCCTTGTTTTTTCATATTTCTGGTATTATTTTGCTAATTTTTCCATATCTGGAAAAATAGTAGATTCTTCTTACATTCGAATTTGCTTTCATTGGGGCAAGACTTTTTTTTTCCCCTTAAGAATGTGACTACAATGTAGGTTGAGTAGGGCCATTTGGCTTTCCTTCAGGGTATGATCAGGGGTACAGATGGTGCATGATTTCATGGGTTGCAAATAGCCTTAATTTGGTGGCTTTTCTCAAATGGCAGTTGTAATAGCAGTGCAATGGGTGGATAAGCAAACTCACAGTCTTCTGAGAAGGTGGAGTGGTATGGACAATAGTGTTGGCAGACACCAGTGGAAGCTTATCTTATTCCCAAGTGCTGTGCCCTTGTGACAGCAAGTTTTGGGCTGAGTAGGTCGACCTCCAGGCCAGTGTGGGGCTCCTTCTCACTCTTCAGACCTGGTGAGGCTCTCTCCCTTATTTCAACCAAGGGAGTGAGTTTGGGACACTCCAAAGTTATACGCAGTTTGCCTTCGGTGCCCAAAACCTTCTGAGCTGGAAAACTTGACTGCCTGGTGTAAGTCATGCCCTTCTTGCAAATCCCCTCCCACTTGGGTCCCATGAAGGCAGAGAGCTCAATTCCAAGGCTATAGTTAGAGTGCACACCACATCCTTTTCTAAGTGTTGGCCCATGTAGAGCATGTTTCATGTGTCTGTGTATCTTCTTTAGAGAAATATCTATTTAAATCATTTCTCCATTATTAACGGGGCTGTTTATTATTATTATTATTGTTGAATTGTAAGAGTTCTTTATATTCTCTATATTAGACCAGTATCAAATATGTGACTTTCAAGTATTTTCTCCCATTCTGTAGATTATCTTTTCACTTTCTTGATAGTATTGTTTGATTCACAAATGTTTTGTATTTTTATCAAGTCCACTGCATTGATTCCTTGTTTTGTTGCTTGTGCTTTCTGATTCATATTTAAGAAGTTGTTGCCTAACCTAAATCATGAAGGTTTACACCCATATTTTCTCCTAAGAATTTCATAGCTTTAGCTCTGGCATGTAGATCTTTGATCCACTTACAGTTAATTTTTATATATTATGAGATGGGTGTCTAAATTTGTTCTTTTGAATGTGGATATTCACTTGTCTTAGAACCATTTATTTAAAAGACTATTCTTTACCCCATGGAATGGTCCTGGAACCCTCATCAAAAATCTGTTGACCAAAATGTATGGACTTTATTTTTGGACTTTCAATTCTATTTCCTTAATGTACATGTCTATCCTTGTGCCAGTGCCACACTGTTTTGACAGTGTAGCTTTGTAGTAAGTTTTGAAGCCAGGAAGTTTGAGTCCTATAACTTTCATCTCTTTTTCATGATCATTTAGCTATTCAGAGTCCCTTAAATTTCCATATAAATTTTATATTAGCTTATGGGCTTTAATATCCACATGTGGCATCCTCAAGGGTAATTCTTGTTGATTGCATTTTTCTCTGTGGGTCATATGTATCATATTTTCTTGTTTCTTTGCATATCTTGTGATTTTTTTATTGAATACTGAACATTTTGACTATTATAAAGGAGTGGTTTAGAAAAGTAGATCCCCCTTTCTAAGGTTTATTGTTGGTGTTTCTTTGTTTAGTAACTTATCTAAGCTAATTTTGTAAAGTCTGTATTTGTTGTCATGTGTGCACACTAATATCTCTGTCCGGCTAGCTAAGTTGTCAGCTCATGAGTAAACAGAGATTGATTTTCTTAAACTTGTGAAACCCCAAATTTCCCTGTCTTTGCAGAAGAGCTCTGTAAGTCTCATCTTGGCATTCAGCCAAGAAGCTGAAGAATTTCACTTTTTGTTTGTGTAGGTTTTGAAGGTTAGGCAGAAGTGGGTACTTACAGTCTTCTCAGGTCCTTCTGGAGCATACTTACAGTTGTGGGAATGGGTATTGACCTCTAAATCCCCAGGAATATGTTGGAGCTTTCTAAATCTCTGTCTCCCCCCAAAGCGTTTACTTCCCAGGCTTTCCTTGTAAATTTTTTTATTAGTCTATTGGTTGTCCCAACATTAACCATTGGCCCAAGCAGTAGGGACTAAAACATTTGCCTGTGATGTTTTCAACCAACAACCCCTAGTAGTAGCTTTAACACTGGGTGAGTTCCAAGGTAGGTGAGACAAAGTCAAGACTTTTGAGCCATTTTTTGAGAGAGGGACCAGATAGGTAGTTAGAATTCTTTGTGAATGGCTGTCATTTCAAGGCCAATGCTGAATTGGGGAGCAGAGAATGGGTTAAGAAGTAGCATCCCACAGAACTTGCTGTTCCCATTAAGATTCAGCCATTTTCCTTGAAGAAATGCTTTCTGAGTTGCTACAAGGTTTTGACTAGTTTTCAGAGTTCCGAAAAACTTGATCCTGACTATATTTCCAGTTCTTTTATTGTTTTTATAGAGGGGAATTTTAGAGTTCCTTATCTGCCATTTTCATGATATCACTATTTAATAACTTCAAGTAGAATGTAGAAATTTGACAAGTACATAGGTCCCTTTATTCTCTCTTTTCATGTTGTAGTTGTGTAATATACTCTATGTATTTTCAAATCTTCATCAGGTAATGTTATAAATTTTACTTTCATCTGCTAAACATATCAACAGAATAACAATCTGTTATAGTAAACCTGAGTATTTACCTTTATGCATTTTTCCTTTATTCCCAATGTTTTTGGTTTCTTCTCTGTATCATTCGCCTTCTGTCTGAAAAACTTCACTTAGCAATTCTTATAGTGAAGATCTGCTGGAAATAAATTCTCTTTATTTTCATGCATAGGAGAATGTCTTTATTTCACTTTAGTTTCTGAAGGACATTGCTTTTGGATATAGAATTTATGGTTAAACATTCTTTTCTTTCAATACCTTCAAAATTCTTTTCCATTTCCATCCAGCCTTCATGATTTCTCATGAGAAACTCAGTTATGTGAATCATAAGTTTACTGAACCTGTAGGCTTATATGCAGATACTCCTTGACTCCCAGTGGAGTTATACCCTAAGTTAAAAATGCATTTAATTACCTAATCTACCAAACATCATAGCTCAGCCTAGCTACCTTAGACATGCTCAGAACACTTATATCAGCCTTCAGTTGGGCAAAATCATTTAACACAAAGCTTAATGTATAATAAAGTATTGAATGGCTCATAAAATTTATTGACTACAATGCTGAAACTGAGAAATAGAATGGTTGTATGGGTGCTCCAAATATGGTTTCTATTGAATGAATATTGCTTTTGCACCATTGTAAACTGGAAATCACAAGTTAAATGATTGTAAATTGGGGACCATCTGTATTTTGCAAAATTTGAGAAGTTTTCATCCATCATACATTTAAATATTTTTTCTGCACTGCATCTTTTTTCTTCTCCTTTGGGACTCTAACAACATGAATAGTACTAGCATTGTTCCTTAGTTCCTTGAGGCTCTATTTACTTTTTTCCAAACATTTTCTCTCTGTGTTGTTCAGAGTGCATGAGTTTTAGAGATCTATCTTCAGATTCCCTAGTTCTTTTCTTTGTTGTGCCAGGTAAAGCTCATTGAGTGTGGTTTTTTATTGCTGTATTTTTAAGTTCTAACATTTTCATATGGTTGTTCCTTATATCTGCTATTTCTTTGCTGAGACTCTGTATCTTTCCATTCTTTTTTTGTTGTTGTTGAATGGTAACTATGTACATTAATGCACTTCTGGGGTACGGTGTGGGGTTTTCACATGCAATCCGAAATACTTCCATCAAACTGACCAACACAGCCTTCATGTCATTTTCTCAGTTATTGTTTTAAAACGTTCTGATTCTACT
>CAUYQV010090499.1:0-36161 GCA_963574575.1 Galagoides demidoff
GTGCCTGTGGTCCCAGCTACTTGGGAGGCGGAGGCAGGAGACTCGCTTGAGCCCAGGAGTTGGAGGTTGCTATAAGCTGTGATGCCATGGCACTCTACCCAGGGGGATAGCTTGAGGCTCCGTCTCAAAAAAAAAAAAAAAATAAAAGTTGTTAAGAATAAAAGCTCTTTGTAAATTCCTGTAGGGTAGCCCCTGGAAATTTTATCTTAAGCTCTTAAATTTCTATTTATGTAACACTGGGACTTTTTTAAATTTTTTGCAACATTATGGTGATAATCTCTACACTATTTTGCTACTGAATTGTTTTTCACAGTAATCTTTAAAAAGCTTGGATACCCTTGCCATGATGAAGTTATTCTTCCAAGAGTAACTCTAAATTAGAGTTGAATTTCTTTGCCACCTTTTTACTACATATAACCAAGTCAGTCAGGTGACCTCTACAGGCATCCAAAACCACAAAGTAAACAATGTAAAACTATCGTTTCCTTTTACCCAAGTGCCATAAAAGTCACAAATCTAATTACTACTAAACCTTTACCATCTCTCTCTAGCACTTTGAGAAAAGAGCTCTAAGATTAATAATTATTTGTATTTAAAGAATTATAGCAGTAAAAACTATTTTGTTTTTAAAGTATTAGACTCAAAACCAAACAGCTATGTTTTCAAATTCAGGGCTAAAACGCTAATGCCTATGAATCATAGAAAGCCGCAAGGGGGAGTCTTGCTCCATAAAAGCTGCAGTTTACAGGCATTACCCTCTGGATCCTCTGCATTAGGTGATAATTACAGAACTACTAGTAGTCAGTCCCCAAACCCGCTCAACAATCCAAGTCTCCAAACATCCTGCTAATCCAGTCTCCTGATTACTACCTCACAATGAACCACCACTCCTCAGAGATCAGACCAAAATTAGCAACACCCTAAAAGACAAACATACTGAAGGACCTGTATCTAGTCTTTAATCTGAAATGCATCTATCTGCTACCTAGTTACTTGCTTTTAACTCCCACAAAACCAAAAATGGGCATAAAGACTGCCAAATAAATACTAGAATGAGTATTGGCATGCTGTGCTTATTAGGAACACAGATTTTCTGACTTTAATTCATAAACATTTTCCCTTATAGTCTGGTGCGGTGGGCAACTTTTGACATTTTTCAAGTAATAGGGAAAATAAAGCAAAAATAGAACTCTGACTAGAGGCTCGGCACCTGTGGCTCAAGTGGCTAAGGTGCCAGCCACATACATCTAAGGAGGCAGGTTCGAATCCAACCCGGGCCCGCCAAACAACAATGACAGCTGCAACCAAAAAACAGCCGGGCGTTGTGGCGGGTCCCTGTGGTCCCAGCTACTTGGGAGGCTGAGGCAGGAGACTCACTTAAGCCCAGGAGTTGGGGGTTGCTGTGAGCTGTGATGCCACAGCACTCTACCCAGAGGGATAGCTTGAGGCTCTATCTCCAAAAAAAAAAAAAAAAAAAAAAGAACTTTGACAAGACATTTTTAAATATGGGAGATCTCATTTTATATCCTTCTACACTGACTAGGTAAATGACCAACCTACTCAAAAATTAAAGAAAAAACATCTATAGGAATGGAATATATTTTTTCCACCTTACTTCCTTTCTAATCCCACCTTAACTGCCATTCATAAACATCCTGGTCCACCATGGGTCCCTTTGCTGCTCCCCCCCCACCTTAAGGAAGAGGGTATTGGGGGCACACTGTGGTGGATGACTGACCCTTTCAGGTTTTCACACCTAGCTTGACCTCATTTTCCCTCTGAAGAATGCTCTTAGACACCTGGGTTTCTATCAACTCTTTAAAAGTCTCACCTGTAATTCTAGCTTTCTGGTTCCTGCCCCACTGAATTTTGAGGGCCCCTCAATCTCTACAGTTGATTTGGTTGAAAATAACATTTATTGAGCCCTTCATATGTGACAGACATTTGCTAAAAATTTTACATGCAGGGCAGTGCCTGTGGCTCAAGGAGTAGGGCACCCGCCCCAGACAAAAACTGCAAAAACAAAAACTTTACATGCAGAAGAATTTTATTAAATCTCCACTTGTAAGTTGTTATCAACATCACCATTTTACTAAGAAAACTAAGGCTTTTATTATTAGACTGAGTCTTATGAAACTCCTGATATTCAGGTATCTTTTTAACCATCAGAATCAGCAATTACATAAAGTTCCATTTAACAACACCTAGAGCGAGTAGGGGAGACTTGGGTTCCAAAACCCAAGCTCATAGCTGTTATTCTCCTGTGCTGGGTTTGGATGGCAATCATTTCTCTAGCTTCCAGGAAAATTGTCCCCACTTCCTGCAAATCTGATGGGGATAGGGAACATCACCTTAACCAACTATGAGAGCAACTTTTACAATAAATCCTATTCTTACCTCTCTGAAAAAGAATTTTTTAATAAAGTGAAGCACTCCGATAGAAATCATGATTTTTACATATTCAAAGCAAAATACTCCTGTCCAGGGAAGTAAAATAACCACCATCTTATAATTTTTATATACATTCTCACGCAGCCATTCTATCTTTAAAATCTTTTGAGGTATGAGAGACTAATACATCTACATTTTACAAAGACTCAAGACATAAAGTAACTCATTCAAGATCATGGCAAGCCAGTAGCTGTCTCTAAACTAAAATTCAAATTTCTCCAACACAGGGTACAACACTCTTTCTGTTACTATATACTACATGTCAAAAATCCAGAAAATAAAGAGAAAATAAATAAATACACGACAGAGACTAGAGAATGTAAATAACTAAAATGCAGATTTTACAAAAGCTACTCACTTTTGAAATTCTCCTTGTAAATAAAAATACTGTAAAGAAAGTTTTAAAATTTAAGTTCAAGAAATACAGACTTACCTTCCAGTTTTGCATGCTTAAGAGAGTAAAAGACACATTTATAAGAGCTCTCTATAATATTTCCTAATTTTTTTAGAAACTTAAAATATTTGTTTGGTTCTATTTTCAGTTTTTTTTTTCTTTCTTCTTTTCTTGTTTCTCTTTGAGACATAGTTTCACTGTCACCCTAGGTAGAGTGCCATGGCATCCTAGCTCATAGCAACCTCAAACTCCTAGGTTCAAGCAACTCTCTTGCCTAAGCCTCCCAAGTAGCTGAGACTATAGGCACCCGCCATAACACCCAGCTAGTTTTCTATTTTTAGTAGAGACGGGGATCTTATTCTTGATCAGGCTGGTCTTGAACTCCTGAGCTCAAGCAACCCACTTTGCCTCTGCCTCCAGACTTTAATATATCTTCATGACTTGAGGATGAAGGATTTCCTATAAGTATATACCAAAAGACGGATGACTGAAATTAAAAACTGTAGTTTCACAAGACAAATGAAAAAATGAGCTACCAACTGAAAGAAGATATGAACATAGGCCCGGCGCCTGTGGCTCAAGTGGCTAAGGTGCCAGCCACATACACCTAAGGTGGCGGGTTCGAATCCAGTCCGGGCCCGCCAAACAACAATGATGGCTGCAACCAAAAAATAGCCAGGCATTGTGGTGGGCGCCTGTGGTCCCAGCTACTTGGGAGGCGGAGGCAGGAGACTCACTTGAGCCCAGGAGTTGGAGGTTGCTATGAGCTGTGATGCCATAGCACTCTACCCAGGGGGACCGCTTGAGGCTCTGTCTCAAAAAAAAAAAAAAAAAAAAAGAAGGCCCTGTGTTTAAAGCAGTGAATTAAGGGGTAACTGGCATAAGATTGAGGTCAGAGGTGAACAGGGGCCAGGTTGTGTATTCTAAGCATGATGGGGCATCACTGGAAGGGAGAAATACAATCTAATTTTTGTTTTTAAAGATCATTCTGGCTCTTTAGAATCTAGACCAGTCAAGAGACTACAGTAGTAACCCAAGTGAGAAAAAAGTGGTGGCATGGACCCTGAGTTTGCAGTGGATATGAAAAGAGATAAACAGATTTAAGGTACTTTTTGGAGATAAAGCCAGAGCAACTTATTGATTGTTATAGACTCCCAAATTCTCACATGAAAAGATGTTTATGTATTAGGTTAAACAAACGCAATTGCTGTTTTTGTAGGTCAAAAACAGTGAAATAAGGGAGAGGGTGGGGGAAGGAAAGAGCAGAGAGGAAAGAGCAGAGAGGAAAGGAGGGGTGGAGGAAGGAAAGAGCAGAGAGGAAAGGAGCCAGAGGGATGGAGGAAGGGAAGAACAGAGAGAGGGAAGGAGGGAGTGAGTTGGGGGTCACGGTGTGTGACATACCTTGTGGGGGCGGGACACAATTATAAGAGGGACTTTACCTAACAAAAGCAATCAGTGTAACCTGGTTCTTTGTATCCTCAATGAATCCCCAGCAAAACAACCACAAACAAAAATGGTCAAATACCAGCAATTACAAATGATTTAACCCTAACAGAACAAAATAAGGACAAGTGTGGCTCGGCACCTCTAGCTCTATTGGCTAGGGCACCAGCCACATACACTGAGCTAACGCGTTCGAATCCAGCAGGGGCCAGCCAAACAATGACAACTATAGCCAAAAAAAAGTAGCCAGGCGTTGTAGCAGACGCCTGTAGTCCCAGCTTCTTGGAAGGCAGAGGCAAGAGGATCGCTTGAACCCAAGAGTTTAAGGTTGCTGTGAGCTGTGACGCCCCGCACTCTACCCAGGCCGACAGCTTGAGACTCTGTCTCAAAAAATAAATAAGGACAAGTAGTATCTAGAGAGGTATGGGACAGAAAGGACTTTGAGATGGGCTTAATTAATTTATTAAAATGAAAATTTGTATTATTTTCTTCTCCTTAAAACTCTCTGTAGAAGGCACCCTTGTCAAAGAAACTGTCTAAAGGCAAATTGCCAACAAACTCGATAAGATTCAGAACACTGCTATAATAACATGTTTCTGTTCAAACTTACACTTCCCTCTGGATAGTACATTTCCTGAACTGAGCAGCAATAGAGCACAGGGGTTAAGAGAAGAATGCTTTGAAACTAATTTATAGCTTTCATAGGAATGTTATAACCTAATGACAGTCTTAAAATATGGGAAGGGGGGTGGAAGAGGGGAAGGGCAGGGGATGGATGAGGGGAAGGAGGGTGATTGGTGGGGTCACCTCTATGGTTTATCCTACGAGGGTACAAGTGAATCTTTCTAAAAGCAGAGTATGAATGTCTTAACTCAATAACTAAGAAAATGACATGAAGGCTACATTAACCAGTTTGATGAGAGTGTTTCAAAATGTATATGAAAATACCACACTGTACCCTGTTATTGCATTAATGTACACAGCTATGATTTAATTAAGAAAATCTTAAATGAATCCTGTTCTGCCAGTTACTAGTTATATGATCTTAGCTAAATCATTTATTCTCTGTGCTTCATGTTCCTTGTCTGTAGAACAATATTATAATGGTGTCTACGTCATAAAGTACGGATGATATGAGTCACCCAATATAAAGGACTTGTGCTTGGCACATAGTGTTATAGTAAATCTTAGCCTCTACTAATAGTGCTGTTTGTAAGCATTAAATTCAGCATTTTCTTCCTCTCAAAGCTGCTAAATTAGTTAGCTGGCATTTGATTATCACGAACGCCGATGCTGTTCAGTAATATAACTGTTATTGTTATATTTTTAAATAACATCCATAATCTTTTTTTTTTTTTTTTGAGACAGAGCCTCAAGCTATTCCCCTGGGTAGAGCGCCGTGGCATCACAGCTCACAGCAACCTCCAACTCCTGGGCTCAAGCAAGTCTCCTGCCTCAGCCTCCCAAGTAGCTGGGACCACAGGCACCCGCCACAACGCCTGGATATTTTTTGGTTGCAGCCGTCATTGTTGTTTGGCGGGTCTGGGCTGGATTCGAACCTGCCACCTTAGGTGTATGTGGCTGGCGCCTTAGCCACTTGAGCGACAGGCGCCCAGCCAACATCCATAATCTTAACAATTGCCATAATTTTGAACTGCTCCCTAATAGCTATTCCAATCCCAACCCCAACGGTCCAGATTGTCCATCGGTGGAAAACACCACCCAACCTCGCGCTCCCTCCGACACTCACCTTCCAGACCTTCCCTCCAGTCAGTTTTTAGCCTCCCTCCGGGGGCTCAGCTCACAAACCGGTTTAGGAAGTTGCTCTGGAACCGTTAGCAACCGGAAGTGGCTAGAGATCGCGAGAGAACAGAAAAAGGGGCCCGGCCTTTACCAGCTCCCGAAACACTAGGGTTCCGGCCTAGAAAGAGGCCGTAAGGGTCCCAAATGGCGAAAGAGGGGGCTCATTTGTGTGGACCCGGAAATACACTGTCCGACAGCTGCTTGGGGCGGGTTCACGGCCGTTGAGAGCTTCCGGCAAAGTAAGCCCTTCACGGACCCGCGGAAGCCTCTGGAATGGCATCTGCGGGTGGACCTGCATCTGCTGTGGTCTTCAACTTCCCATCCTGGCCCTTTCTGCAGTTGTGGACCCCAACCCCAGCGCCTTTGAACGTGGGGCCCAGCAGGCCCAGGCACCGAGGGGGCCAAAGTCAGCAGTTCTCCGAGGTGAGGAGCGCTCCTACAGAGCTGCCACTTCAAGGAGAGACCTCAGCCGGCTACTGCCGGGGAAAGAAGGGTTTTACTCTTTTAGTCTACGCGGGCTCGCAGGCACTTGTCTCCCAGAAGGGGCGGGCTGGGACGTTTTGTGACTTTGCCTCAGACTGGGGAGAGACGCCGAGGACCATTCATCTATTTGCATCTTGTGGTTGCAGAGTGTACTTGTTCACTGATGTAGCTGATCCTTAGGGGATGAGGACCCAAAGCGAAATGGTTGAAGTGTCGGCGCTAGAATCTTTTAAATGTGTTCAAATTCCAAATCCACCACTCTCCAGAGAGCACCGAGAGCAATTTCTTAAATCTCTCCAAGCCTCAGTTTCTTCATTTATGTATCGGGATAATAATGTGGTGCCTATTTCATAGGCTGGTTTTGACAATTAACTGAGAGTGCGTGTAGAAACTTACTTAGTCTTAGGACACTTCCCTCCCCTCCCCGTTGTTTGCTAGTACTTACATTCCTGTCAGACTAATAGGACTAGTTAGCCAACTTTCGCTTTTCTGGAACAGGTGTAAAAAAGAGTAAAGTGTAGGACTCGTGTAACGCAGAAACCAAGAACAATGCAAAAGATTGACGGTCATTATGATCTTCATATCGGTGCCTAGTCCAGCATTTTCACCTCGCTTGGCCTCTGGCAGATGATGGGTGCTTGATAAGTACTTCGATAAATAAGGAATCAAGAGTAGAGCACCTGGATTAATTTAGCTAACTTATAAAATAAGTCAAACCACTATAAAAACGTATACACATCTGCAGATTTCAAGGGCGGTACTGCAATTGAAATCTAATGTTTGATCTTAACAAACATTAGACACCTACGGTGAGGAAGCTTTAATCTCTGACTGCAAATGTAACAATACCAAGAAACATAAGACAGATTGTAATCAGTGCTGAATAAAATGATAAAATCCTAAGAGAGAGAAATAGAGAAAGACCTGTCACTAGACTAGTGGACCCGTGTTTTGATTGAGTAGTGAGCAATGAGACAAATCCTTTTACGAAATGTGACCATGATTACTGGGTAGGAAAGGGGACTTTCTGGAAGGCAATAAAAGGCAAACAGGATTGCTGATGGTAGAAAAAAGGGAAAAATTTAAATGTATATCAATAGAGGAATAATTACACCTTATATCCTACCGTGGAATATCATTCAGCTATTAAAATGACAAGTGATCTGTAAAAAAAGCAATGTCAGAACAATATATATTCTATCTTTTTTGGAAGAAAACTTTGTATATAGATGTGAGAATTAGGTATGGTACTTGCATATATATATAAAGGAAAAGGATGCACTTCAAACTTAACAGTGATTATTACCCCCATGTTAAAAAATTGTAAAGTTTTCATCTTATCTGCAAGCTAACAATTTAACTTGCTACAGTTTCATGGACACTGGCAGAATACGCTAGACTCCTAAGTCAGAGACCAAACACTTTACTGCTTAATGGCTCAGGTATCATTTGTGTTTGCTTGTCTCCAAAGCCCACAGAAGTCATATGGAGAGGCCCAAGTAGATGTAGCTCACCCAGTGAGTTTGTAGCCTAGCAGAGGAGCCCCAAGCTTAGGGGCCCCAATCTTTGCTAACCCTTGCGCTAGAATGAGACATTATCCTGGTCAGGAAACAAATCTACTCTAGAGGGAGTTACAAACATTCTTGAAAAGAAAATCTGAAGGAAAAGTCTGCCACAATCCTTTCAGAATTCCAACACTCTAGGTCAGCAGTTCTCAACCTGTAGGTTGTGACCCCTTTGTAACAACCAAAATACATCCTGCATATCAGATATTTACATTACAATTCATAACTAGCAAAATTACAGTTATGAAAGCAACAAAAATAATTTTATGGTTGGGGAGGAACCCATGAGGAACTGTATTAAAGGGTCACGGCATTAGGAAGGTTGAGAACCACTGCTCTAGGTAATAGCATGTGGGGGTAGAGGAGATGTCAGCTTTTTATTTTACATACTACCAAGTTATAATTTTATCATGTTTTATTATTTTAACTTATAGAAATATAATAAAACATAAAAGAAGCAGAAAAATTTAAATGTATTTTTTAGTAAGAGAGGAGCCATTCAGGGTAAGTGATTGGGAAAATGATAATCTTTAAAGACATGAACATACTGTAGTAACCTTGCCTTGGATAGTTAGGAAGACTGTCTCAAAACTATTGCAGTCACCTGAGTATGAGGTAATTAAAACTGAGAAGAGTAGTTATATTAATGGAGAAGAGCAGTATTTCATCTGGGTATATCAAGAAAGCCTCTATCTAGTTGATACAGGACAGGTGGCGCTTCAGCTCAGCCTCTGCTGAGCTGGAGGACCTACCGCCTCCGCCTTGGTGGTGTTGGTGCTGGCAGCCGGTAGAGGAACCAGCAGGCTAGAGGGTAGGCAAGTGGGAGGGGCTTCCACCCCCAACAAAGGCTCCAATAGCCAAAGGAACCGGACAACTGCTGGGGAGACACCAGCGCCTCAGTGTCTCCTTCCCTTTGCACTTATGACTGAATATGGAACCCCCATTTCCTATGCCTAGGTCAATTTCATGTGAGTTTCCTGGGCCTCAATTCCGTGAATGGACTGTGTCCATTCATTAATACATTCATTCCCCTTGCCCCAGCAAAAGGGACTGTGTCCATTCATTAATGCATTCATTCATC
The DNA here is from genome assembly GCA_963574575.1 of Galagoides demidoff. NCBI lineage: Eukaryota > Metazoa > Chordata > Mammalia > Primates > Galagidae > Galagoides > Galagoides demidoff. The sequence continues at coordinate 9,221 of CAUYQV010090499.1, forward strand.
TTGCCCCAGCGGAAGAAACCGTATACATTCATTTTCTGGACTCATATAGAAGGAACCCATACACCTATATATACCCTTAGACAAGAGCCAGGGGAGAGAGACAGAGAGAGCTTTTCTCTCCCAACTTGGATTTTCTTTCCTTACTGGGAACTTTAGTGTTTTTCTATTCTTTTCTGTAAATAAATTCTGTCTTACCACTGATCTGTGGTCTGCGGTAAGTGATTTTATTCTTCAAATCACTAAGACCAAGAACCTGAAACTCTACGTGGCTACGTCTAGTTAGAGGTTATCTCAAGGTTGGAAGGCAAGAACTGTGAAATAAAGAGCAAAAATAAATGCTTTGAAAAAGCCTAGAAGCACTGAAATGTTTTGCTGTTTATTTTGTGGTAATGACAAGATAGCAAACCCCTTAAAAACAAATCAAAACTACTTGGTAGGTGGACAAAATATTTGTAAGTTAGGAATGGAAAAGGGATAGTAACATTGGGGGTGGCTACCAGCAGGAGTAGGTAAGAGTAAAATTAAAACTGGAAGGACACCTGAGAACTCAATAAATGTGTAGTTAGGAAAGGCACTGAAGGGAATAAAAACGTGGGACCTAAACAACAAAAATATGCTCGGCGCCTGTGGTTCAAGTGGCTAAGGGGCCAGCCACATACACCCAAGGTGGCAGTTCCAATTCAGCCTGGGCCCGCCAAACAACAATGATGGCTGCAACCAAAAAATAACCGGGTGTTGCGGCGGGCGCCTGTGGTCCCAGCTACTAGGGAGGCTGAGGCATGAGACTTGCTTGAGCCCAGGAGTTGGAGGTTGCTGTGAGCAGTGAAGCCATAGCACTCTACCCAGGGGGACAGCTTGAGGCTCTCTCTCAAAAAACAAACAAAAACAAAAATAAAAGACAATTCCCACAACCTCCAATCCTAAACTCCTACTTAGTCTGAAAAGCTAAAAGCTTTAATACAACAGATATATAAAGAATGAACATAAATTTTGTTTCCTGAATTTTGTGGTATTAAAAGTAGGTTCTACTGGGCAGTGCCTGTGGCTCAAAGGAGTAGGCCACTGGCCCCACTTACAAGAGGTGGCAGGTTCAAAGCTGGCCCCGGCCAAAAACTGCAAAAAAACACACAAACAAACAATAAAGTGTACTATTCCTAGGTGTCATGCCATAGGGAATTCACAGAACTACGAACTATGGCAGGAATTCCTCAAGAAATTTGCAGTCTACGTGAGAGAACTGGATATATACAGCATTTATGCATTAAGAACAGTAAAACACAGGGTATCTAACAGGACCAAGCTTAAGTCCAGTTAATTAGCATCACAAAGATAACACAAAGAGCTCCCTCCTCTACTGCATAACCGGGTTCTTCCACTTACCTGCCCAAGCCCCCGCCGACCCGCACATCTGCCCCCAGGGGACCGTGACCCTTCCCCGCGCCAACCTGTGGATCAGGCTGGGCCTGCGACGCAAAGGGACCCCCAGGGTCCATCATTCCCATGACGTCACTGTCCGCAGCAACCGCACAACCCTGAGACGCGCAGACGCGGCAAGAACTGAAGGTGCTGCGTACAGTGGGTGAGAACGGTTTGGGCCCGTCCGCTCCACCGGCCGACCATAGAGCTGTCAGACCTCCAGGATTCCTAGAGAGCTTCCGGAAGTGCCTTTGGTGCAGGATGCGTGCTGACCGGTGTTGTGCCTTCGCAGGTTTGGAAGTTAGTGGCTGGAAGGGTCTGGGCCGATTACAGTTTTGTCTCCTTTTTTACCCGACCTTCCTCCGAGTCTGTCTTTCCTTTGCAGCCTGCTTTCCCCACCTCCGGCTGCCTTTGAGACTCACGGTGAGTACGGTCGTGCTGTGGACCGGAGGAAAGGGGACGCTTTGTGCCCGGGCCAGGCCGCAGCTGAGGACTGGCCTAAGGGGTCTGGAGGGGGATCCTGTGCGGTGGTTGGCGCCTCAGGCTGGAGGGACCGATCAAGTTGCTGGTGGCAGGCCATCCCGGTATCCTCAAACTTTTTATGAAGAAACCTTTGAAGGTTCACTTTCTTCATAGCTCATCATTTTATGGCATTATTTTTTAGTAGGTCCTGTTTTAAAATAGAGAACTGCCCCCACTTTTTATCCAGCTGTTTCCACGGTCTGCATTGTTTTCACTTAGCACTATTTTGCGTTTCGGTCGCAATAAAAAAGGTGTACATATTTTGCCCTTGGAAGCCTCAGTTCTTCGCGGACTTTTCTCTTTTTGCTATTAAGAGTTAATACCAAATTGTTATTCTCCTTTTAGTGTATTCAGAGACTAGTGTGTTTACTAGATAATTGTAGAAAAGAAACTTTTTTAAATTTCGGGGTAATATAAAATTCAACCTTATTAGAATACTTTGCTTATTTCATTTATTAAAGGTAACTAAAGTAGATGTTTGATAACTCTTTGGGAGGGTCCCCATTAGGCAAAACTCATGTCAGTCATGAATAATTTTTGTCAAGCCACTTGACTGCCAACACCACCTTTAAAAAATTTCTGTTTGATTAGTTCAGTTGAATATATTTATGTAGCAGTCATTGTTTTAGCATTTACGTAGCTGTTTTGTATTTGTTTTGGTTAAGTGTAGAATGTGATAGGATATTAAAAACCTCAACCTAATGCAATGTCAGATAACTAGAAAGTATAATATTTGAAATTTTTAAGTCCTGGAAAATGTCTTTTTTGTGTTCAGTTCCTGAACAATTCTCAATTTAGATTTGATCTGAAGAAATGTAAACAATTGTTGAAAAAAGAATGCTTTAAAAGTTGAATTGTGCATCAATGTACACAGTTATGATTTAACAAAATAAAACCAAAACAACAACAACAAAAAGTTTAATTGTGAGCTGGGTGTGGTTGTAATCCTCACCTGTAATCCTAGCACTCTGTGTAGCAGAGGATCGCTTGAGTTCAGGAGTCGCAGACCAGCTTGAGCAAGAGCAAGACCCGTATCTACTAAAAAATAGAAAAATTAGCCCAGCTTTGTTGCAGAGGCCTGTAGTCCCAGCTACTCTGGAGGATGAGGCAACAGGATCATTTAAACCAGTGAGTCTGAGGTGGCTATGAGCTAAGCTGAAGCCAGAGCACTCTTACCTGGGTGTCAGAGTAAGATGCTGTCTCAAAAAAAAGAAAGAAAGAAAAGAGTTGAGTTGTGCCTTCAGTAGTTCACAGGATTTGGATCTCATTTGAGATCCAGAAGAATTTTTAAAGGTTACCTACTTTACGAATTTATTGAACTTACGAATCAATAAACTTGAGTAGATGTTAAGAAAAATACATAAGAATCAGTCCTTATCCACAAAGTGCTTACCAACTTAATACAAATATATACACACAAAACTTTTTGAGAGGAAGAGACATAGTCGACTGATTTTATACTTAATTATTTATAGATTGTAATTCTCACTGGCAGATTAGAGAGAAAAGAGATTAAAAAATGGAAAATTAACCACTAAAAAGAATAATCAAGCCTAGCCACTCTGGGAGGATGGGTCCATCTGTTGAGTTCAGGAGTTAGACACTAGCCTGAACAAGAGCAAGACTCCATCTCTACTGAAAATAGAAAAATTAACTAGACATTATGACAGGTGCGAGTAGTCCCAGCTACTTGGGAGGCTGAGGCAGGTACAAAATCCCTTATACCCAGGATTTTGAGCTTGCTGTGAGCTAGCCTGATGGCAAAGCACTCCAGCCTGGGCAACAGAGTTAGACTCTGTCTCAAGATTAAGAAAAAAAAGAATAATCAAGATGGGGATGGACAAGACCTGTTGGCTACTTTGATACTATTTTTAATATATGATCAAACCTAATAATTAAGTGATCTCCATCAGTATCACTATTGAGACTTTATATCAATAATACAAAGTTCTTGAATGCTGCACTCTTCTCACTAAAATATTTTATAGCTAGTATTTGATATGGGTTGATTATAAGATGACTAGTTGTTCAGTAATTAACAGTGAACCTTGGCTTTAATGACATTTATAAGAAAAGATGGCAAGACTATAACTATATAGCATCACATACTAAACAATTAGAACTTAGAATTCTTGTCCCATAGTGACAACCTTTAATTTTTTAACATTAAACCACAAATAATTATTTTAAGAAAGTTTTAAAATTTTTTAAATTTTAATTGATTTTGAAAATTAAATTATTTTAAAATAAAATAACTTGTTTAAATTAAGACATCCATATCTATTCAAAATAAAATTGATTACCCTTTATCTCAAACCCTCTTACCCAAATCACATCCAAACAAAATCTCAGCATCTTGTCCAAATTCACTTATCACCCAAATCTCAGTTTCTAGCAGATCCCACCGCTTCTCTGTAATGTCCTAATCCATGAATTATACCCCTGACATTAATTACTGTATTTATTTTTTTCCTAACCACTAGACCACCAGGAATAATTGCTGCATTTAACATTATCACTTCCTTCTTGGTTCTTCCAGTCAATAGTTTACTCCCTACACTGTTGTTCTTAGCCTTATTTAATATTAAAGATAATTTTCAAATTCCCTTCCTTCCTGGCATTCTTGAATGGGTTTTGGGCCTGTGAACTCTGCTGAATGTGAATGTAAAATTTTGTGGCTATAAGTATATACAGTTTTGTGTTTTCTTTAGATTGAAGAATGTAAGCAAACCCCTATCCCCACCCCCCCACCCAAAAAAGAAAAACCCCTAAAAGGTGAAGAAACACCTCTTAGAAGATTCATGTCAGGAAGTATATGTATGGTAATCTGATTTTCTTCCTAAGTGTGTATGTCTTTGTGGGCTATAGGTCTATGGTGAGATCTTGATATTACTGTCCCTTGCCAGCTGTTTTGGATATTCTGCCTTTGGTTATGCTCTTCACCATTTTCTTTGGTGTTGCCTGAGATACAAAAAAAAAGGTTACCTCTACAAACAAACTTTACAAGAAGGCTATGGCCGCAGGCAGACATTTCCAATACTCTGCACAATATAATAAGTCCTATATTTGGGCCATGTAAAAAATACTTTGGTAGGAATGAGTACCTTAATCCTAGGGGTACCTTAATCCTAGGGGTTGGGGGGTTAACATAGAAGACCTCATGAAAAAGGTAATAGGTAAGTTAGAGTTGGACTTGAATGGTTTCAGTTAGACCAGGCATTGACCATGGCATTGACACTTTGGGCCAAATTATTCTTTGTCATGGGGGGCTGTGTTGTGCCCTGTAGGATATTTAGTATTATCATGGCCTCTGCACTAATCCTTCATAAGTTGTCTCTGAGTGTCCATCTCTATGCTCTTTTCCTTTTCTTAAAAGTATGCCAGTCAGGGTGGCACCTGTGGCTCAAAGGAGTAGGGCACTGGCCCTATATGCCCAAGGTGGCCGGTTCAAACCCAGCCTCAGCCAAAAACTGCAAAAAAAAAAAAAGTATGCCAGTCATACTGGATTAAGAACTCATTCTGTTCCAGTATACCTTAATTTTAAGTTGATGAAGTCTGTAAAGACCCTCTTTCCAAGTAAAGTCATCTTCACAGGTACCAGGTATGATTAGGACCTCAACATATCTTTGGGGAGGGCATAATTTTAACCCACAGCAATATTGTGGAAAATGAATGGGAGAAAAAGATAGCCAAAGATAAGAAGACCAGTTACCACTGCAGTCATAGGCAAAAGATATTTACACCAGGGACAGAAAGTGTAGATGTTTATTTCTCAAGGACATGGGGAATTGGACTGTTTTTAGACTTTCAGTCTTGTTTCTAAACTACTTTTTTTTTTTTTGCGGTTTTTGGCCAGGGCTGGGTTTGAACCTGCGACCTCCAGCATATGGGGCCAGTCCCTACCTCTTTGAGCCACAGGTACCGCCCTCTAAACTTTACTTTTATAAGAAATATAGATACATTCTGTTGTAAGTATTGTAAATACAGCCCTCTATTGTTCTTTGATTCTATCAGTAAGATAAAAGATACAGACTTCTGTTCATGGGGAAAATACAATTAAGTTATGAAGTCAGAATTCTTTTGCAACTAATAATATACAGTTATGGCAAAAGTAAAGCAGTATATATTTATGTGGCAGAAGTATAGAATGAAAGAGAAGTAACTTCTAAATAGAGTCACCAGGAAAAGATTTGTTATTTTTTTTTATTTTTTGACACAGTCTCACTTGGTCGCCCTGGGTAGAGTGCCATGGCATCATAGCTCGAAGCAACCTCAGACTACTGGGCTCAAGTGATCCATCTGCCTGAGCCTCCCAGAATGCTAGGATTATAGGCCTGAGCCACCGCACCTGGCATCAGGAAGGGATTTTTAAAGGCAACAATATTCTTAAAGACTCCCTCCTTTAAATAGGTGGTTTATGGGAGGCACCTGTGGCTCAAAGGAGTAAGGCACTGACCCCATATACCAGAGGTGGTGGGTTCAAACCCAGCCCCAGCCAGAAAAAAAAAAAAAAAGAATAGATGGTTTAGGCAATGATGAAAGAAGTCAGAGAAGAATTAAACAGAGAAATGTACTGTGTTCATGGAATGGAAAACTCAGTATTGTTAAAATATCGGTTGTTCCTAAACTAAGCCATAGACTCAACACAAATCCCATTCTAGGATTTTTTGTAGTTATGAATGAGTAGATTCTAAAATGTACATCAAAAGACAACAGAACTAGAAAACCCAAAACAATTTCAAAAACAAACAGGAAAATTGCAGGACTCACACTAATTGATATCAAGATACTAAAAGCCATGCAAAGACTGGACATAGTGGCTCATATCTGTTGTAATCCTAGCACTTGGGGAAGCTGAGATGGGAGAATTGGTTGAGGCCAGTAGTTAACAGACCAGCCTGAGCAAAATCAAGACCCCATCTCTACAAAAAGTAGAAAAATTAGTGGATATGGTGGTATGCAACTGTAGTCCCAGCTGCTGGGGAAGCTAAAACAGGCCTATCACTTGAACCCAAGAGTTTGAAGTTGTGGTGAGCAATGATGATATCACTGCATTCTAGCCCAGGTGATAGAATAAGACCCTGTCTCAAAATAAATAAATAAATAACGGCTGGGCACCTGTAGCTCAGTGGTTACAGCGCCAGCCACATGCACCGAGGTTGGCAGGTTCAAGTCCGGCCCAGGCCAGCTAAAACAACAGTGACAACTGCAACAAGAAAATAGCCGAACATTGTGGTGGGCACCTGTAGTCCCAGCTACTTGGGAGGCTGAGGCAAGAGAATCGCTTAAGCCCAAGAGTTTGAGGTTGCTGTGAGCTGTGACACCAGAGCACTCTATTGAGGGTGACATAATGAAACTCTATCTTAAAAATAAATAAATAAATATAAAAGCCATGTAATCCAGACAGTTTATGTTGGTGAAAGGATAGACATATAGGTCCCAGGAACAGAATAAAGATTCCAGAAATAAACCCACATATACCTATGGTCTTTTGAGAAAGATAAAAAGACAATTCAGTGGATAAACGATAATCCATTCCACTCACAGTGTTAGAACACTTTGATGGCTATATGCAATAAAAAAAGAAATTCCATCTATACCTCATACTTTATAAAAATTAACTCAAAATAGCTTATAGACCTAAATGTAAAACCTAAAATTAAAACCTGTAGAAGAAAAGGAGAAAATCTTTGTTACCTTGATTCAAGCAAAGATTCTTAGATATGACACCAAGAGCATACTTCCTAAAAAAAAAAAAAAAAAAATTTGTTTTCGAAAAACTCTGAACCTCTGTTCTTCAAATGGTACTGTTTGAAAAATGAAAAAGAAGGAACTATTTTCAAATCTGTATCATATGGTACTTGTATCCAGAATGTATCAGAATGTATAAAGAACTCTCAAAACTTAATTTAAAAAAATAAAAGTCAAAAGTTTTGGACAGATACTTAAAGAGAATATATGGATGATATATAAGCACGTAAAAAGATGCTCAACATTATTAGTAGGGAGATGCAAATTTAAACCATAAATGAGATGTTAAAACCATAATGAGATACATTTACTACTTCTCACCTATTCGAATATCTAAAACCAGATCACATCAAGTACTGGTTAGGATGGGGAGCAACTGTAGCTTTCATATATTGCTAGTGGAATACAAAGTGTGATAGCCACTTTTGAAAACAGTTTGGCAGTCTCTTATAAAGTTATACAAACATGTATTTTATTATCTAGCAGTTTTACTTCTAAGTGCATACCAGAGTAAAATGAAAACTATATTCACATTCTCCCTACTTTGTACCTGGAAAAAAATATATAAATAAAAACTGTATATTCATACAAAAACTCATATGTAGATGTTTGCAGTGACTTTATTTGCAATCAAAAACTGAAAACAGCCTGAGCAAGAGTGAGATCCCATCTCTACTAAAAATACAAAAACTGGGCTCGGCGCCTGTGGCTCAATCGGCTAAGGTGCCAGCCACGTACACCTAAGGTGGCGGGTTCGAATCCCCAGCCCGGGCTCGCCAAACAACAATGATGGCTGCAACCAAAAAAATGGCTGGGCGTTGTGGCGGGCGCCTGTGGTACCAGCTACTTGGGAGGCGGAGGCAGGAGACTCGCTTGAGCCCAGGAGTTGGAGGTTGCTATGAGCTGTGATGCCATGACACTCTACCCAGGGGTATAGCTTGAGGCTCCGTCTCAAAAAAAACAAAACAAAAACAAAAACTGCCTGGGTGTAGTGGTGCATGCCTGAGGTCCCTTGGGCACTGATAAAAGAAGTCAGAGAAGAATTACACAGTCTCAGCTACTTTGGGAGGCTGAAACAAAAGGATTGCTGTAGCCCAAGAGTTTGAGGTTTCTGTGGGCTATGATACCACAGCACTCTACCCATGGTAACAGAATGAGATTCTATTTCAAAAAGAAAGGGCAGTGCCTCTGGCTCAAAGGGGTAGGGTGCTGGCCCCATTTGCTGGAGGTGGCGGGTTCAAACCCAGCCCCGGCCAAAAACTGCAAAAAAAACCCTAAAAAACAAAAACCTGAAAACAACACAGATATTTTTCAACTGAGGAATGGATAAACATTCTAAGTGCCTTGGAGACGCTGTGCTCCAAAGGGAGTTCTTTGGTCCATAGTAGAAGAGCTTAGCCTTGAAAGAAGATGGAAACCATTGGTAGGATAAAGGAAGGTATTGGGAAAGTTCTTGATAGTACCTTGAGTTAGATCGTATGCAAATTAGTCATTTGGTTGTTTTGTTTGTTGAGATAGGGTCTCTCTGTTGCTCAGGCTGGAGTGCAGTGTATCTCACTGCAGTCTCAAACTCCTGGGTTCAGGTGATCTTGCCACAACCACCTAGGTAGCTAGGTCTACAAGTGCTTGCCATTTAGAGACAGGGTCTTACTATGTTGCCCAGGCTGGTCTGGAACTCCTACCTCAAGTAGTATACCCACCTAAGCCTCCAAAGTGCTGAGATTACAGGTATAATCCACTGAACTTGGCACTCATCTATTGAACATGAGAGAAATTGAGAGCTGAAGTGTGTAGAAACAATTTAGTGCAGCCAGTGAAACATGTTTAAAAGGAGTTAAATGATCAGCACTGACGGCCAGCTGAGGTTAAACACAGCATTTCCCTTAGTCTTAGACTTGACTTTGTTTAGCCATGTTCCTTATCCCCAAACATGAACGTAGATGAAAGCAGAAAGAGGTTATTCCCTGGATGGGTTTGATATAGCTGGCATGGCAGAAAGTTAAGGAAGTAAGGAGTTATTTCTGAAAGAGTGAAGAGGATCATTTAAATGGGTAAGCTATGAAGTCCATGTCATGGTGGAGAGCTTATTAAGCTGTTGTAGTCTTAGGGCTTTTACTTAGTTTAACCTATTTATCATTTTCTCTTTCTGAAGAAAGAGGCTCTCGGAAGGTTCTTAAGAAGATAAAGAAGGTAGTGGAAACACCTTACTGAGCTTTATAGGCTCTAAATGGCTGAAGAATCAAGAAAGCTTTCAGCTTCATCTCCACCAGATCAGACTCCTGAAGAGGACCTTGTAATTGTCAAGGTAGAGGAAGATCAAGGGTGGGACCAGGAATCTAGACTGCATGAAAATAACCCTCCTGGCCAAGAACTCTTCCGTCTGCGGTTCAGGCAGTTATGCTACCAGGAGACACTGGGACCCCGAGAAGCTCTGATCCAACTCCGGGCACTTTGCCATCAGTGGCTAAGGCCAGATTTGAACACCAAGGAGCAAATCCTGGAGCTGTTGGTGCTGGAGCAGTTCTTGACCATCCTACCTGAGGAGCTTCAGTCTCTGGTTAAGGAACATCAGCTAGAGAGTGGAGAGGAGGTGGTGACTCTACTAGAGGATTTGGAAAGACAGATTGATATACTGGGACGACCAGTAAGTAGAAAACATGAAGTACATGCTGTGACTGGGAGTCCTGGATGCTGGGTAGAGGGGATATTGGCATCGTAGTGGGAGAGCAAATGCTTAGTATCATTTTCTGTCAGATAAGGATGAAAATAGTTAGAATATAATGTGGCTTGTATTTAAAGAGTTATTTTTATTTTTTAAGGAATATTAATCTTTTTTTTCCAAAACATCCCTGCAACTATATTATTGCTCCTGTTTGCCACATGGGAACTTGAAGCCCAGGAGGACTTAAATTGCTTTTTCAGGGACACCCAAATAATTAAAGACAGATTTAAGGTCAGAACTCAGGCTTTCTAGTTCTTTATCAAAAGGTTTTTTTCATTGTATAGCACTACTTTAAGTTTCTATTTTTTATTCTTCTCTTCCTCTGCCTTATGAGTATAGAATAGTTCTGTATGGCAGGGAAGGGATCAACAGAAATACTTTCTTTCAATACTAAGCAGACATAATGCCTTTCTTTCTGTGCTAGTCTACATGTTTGTGTCCCTGCTGTCCCTGGGAAGTAAAAGAGTTTTTGCTACTTCCTTCCTCAAGCATTTATTCCCATAGATGTGCTCTTGGTTGTTTTATGTTGTTTTTTCTCAAAAGGGATTCTTTGTACTCTGTCTCATTGTTTCCAGGTCCCAGCTCGTGTACATGGACATAGGGTACTCTGGGAGGAAGTAGTACATTCAGAATCTGCACCAGATGCTCCATGTACTCAGCTCCAGCCTGCAGCAATCCAATACAAATCTCCAGTGCCCCATGGACCACAAGAGAGGGGTGAGGAGCCAATTGTTATTGTTGAAGAGGGAGAAGTAGAAAGCAGAGAGTACGTGTAGGATATCTGGAAAATCAGGAACTAAAATCTTATTTATGTTCTAGTCCCAGTATCTGCACTGAAATATTTATCTAGGCTTCAAACACAGACCATTTATCCCAGTAATAAATTTATGAGCAAGTGAAGGGATTTGGGGATTTTTGTGCATCAACACATTTCTGTGACCAAGTACATGTACAGCATAGGCGTTTTTGAGGTTTTCCTGGTATCATCATACCACTTCATTTGTAAATATTTCAGTATATATTTCCTCAGATAAAGACATTTCATAGACAACCACAATCAATTAGTCACAATTAAGAAATACGTACAACGTTGGCTAGGCACAGTGGCTTATGCCAGTAATCCTAGTACTCTGGGAGGCCGAGGAGGGTAGATTGCTTTATCTCATGAGTTCAAGACCAGCCTGAACAAAAGTCAGACCTTCTTTTCTACTAAAAATAGAAAAACTAGCCAGATGTAGTGGCACATGCCTATAGTCCCAGCTACTTTGGAGGCTGAGACAAGAGGATCACTTGAGTCCAAGAATTTGAGGTTGCTGTGAGCTAGGATGCCACAGCACTCTACCCAAGGCAACAGAGTGAGACTCTGTCTCAAAAAATACAAAAAGAAAGAAAGAAATACAACATTGTTATAATTCTAATGATATCCACAGTTTATAATTTGCCAGTTGTCCCAATAGTGTTTTCTCTTGTCCAGAGTCTGGTCCAAGATCACACTTTGCCATGTTGTCATGTCTCTTTAGTTTCCTTTAATTTGGTATAGTTCTTCAACTTTTCTTTGCCTCTCATGATCTTGACATTGTTGATGAATACAGGTGTGTTAATTTGTAGAATGGCTATGATTTGGGTTTGCATGATGTTTCTTCATGTTTAGATTCAGGTTGTATGTATTTGTGAGGAGTACCTCACCCTGCCAAGTATATATGACCTAAAGCTCAACAAGTGATGTTACATTCCTTTTCAGGGGTACAACAGGAATTTGTCCTGTACTAATACTGTCTTTGATGATTTAGTTTTAGTGTTGCTAGGTTAATTATTGTGAAGTTACTATTTTTCCCATTGTGTTTAATAATTAGTGAGGAGATGCACTTGAGTCTCCAAATATCCTAGTCCTCATTAAACTTTTGTTGTTAAAACACTAGTTTTAGTATTCCTGGGTGCTTGTTGATTAAATCATTGATTACAAAGATGGTTACAGGGCTGGGTGTGAGTACTATAATTCTAGCACTCTGGGAGGCCAAGAAGGGCAGATTGCTTGAGCTCAGGAGTTCAAGACCAGCCTGAGCAAGAGACCCTGTCTATACTAAAAAAAAAGATAAAAGTAAAAAATTAGATGGCAGGCGACTGTAATCTCCACTACTTGAGAAGCTGAGGCACGAGAATCACTTAAGCCCAAGAGTTTAAGGTTGCTGTGAACTATGATGACACCATGGCACTGAACCCCAGGGTGACAGAGTGAGACCCTGTCTCAAAACAAAACAAAACAAAAAAAGATGATTACAAAATAGTGATTTTTCTAACTCTTTCATTCTTTCTGCATTTATTTGCTGTTTATTATAAGGGAAAGTATTCCCTTTACCCCATTTCACTCATAAATTCCTATTTCTGTCATAAATATTACGATACTGTCTTGTTTTAATGCAAAGTCATCAGAGGAGGCCTCTTCAGTCTGGGTCCTATGTCTTTTCATATTTACCCATTAGTTTTTGTGAATTTTCTTACTACCTTGTAGCATATGATGTTCTAGTCTCATCTTCCCCCATATTTTGTATTTTTTCACTTATGTGGTTGATTATAGTTTGTTTTATATGTATGAATTTTTAATATTTCTAAAGAAGTACAAAGGAACTTTCAATTAATAATATTCTTATCTAAAGTCTTAATGTTTATTGCCTGAGATACAGTAATCTGTTTTGATTTTGGTAATAAGCTGTGTGATACCTATAGGAAGCAAGTACCAGCAGCCATGGTAGACATTTCAGAAAGGTAAATGAGTTAATAGAGAAGATTTGTTCTTACATTCAGTTTGCCAACAGAGCAGAACCTAAAAAAATAACTGTACACAAGCACAGAGATAGAAACAGTTTTGGCGATAGAGAAAAAACTGAAAAGTGATTCCTGTTAGGAAACCAGTATACTTTATGTTTTTGAGGTAACTTCTGGCTAAGTTAATAATATCAGAGTACAGATGTTTTGTGCGAACCATAGGTATAGGCACAGAATCCAAATTATCAGCACTTTGTATGCAAAGTCTTTGGCATACATATCTGCTGAAATACAAATAATTTAAAATAGGTAACCGCTGGCTTCCATAACCACAGGACAGGGCTGGTCTCACTTATAGCTCCTTTCTCCTCTCTTAGCCTTGTCTACTTCTCAGAGTTCTACCCCTTCCCAGAAAGGAAGTTCTGGAGACCAGGAAATGACAGCTACACTTCTCACAGCAGGGTTCCAGGTGAGTTGTGCTCCTTCTCACTGAAACCTCATAGCTCAGCCCTGTTTGTGGAATCTGTACCACATCTGGATTGCTTATGGTAGTACCTACCCAAGAATTTGCCTCAAATTCTTTTGCATAGAGATAGATTGATCCTGGATTTTCCCCAATCTAATGTATTTTCCTCTTCTTCCTGGTTATTTAGATCCCTTTAGTACAGTACATTCCCATTTCTTGATCATCTCCCAACACTGGTGGATCTCTCTAGGTTTGAGCTGTGGAACAGTCCCAGTGCCCAAATGGGGATCTTGTTGTGTTTCAGACTTTGGAGAAGATCGAAGACATGGCTGTGTCCCTTATTCGAGAGGAGTGGCTTCTTGATCCATCACAGAAAGATCTGAGTAGAGATAACAAGCCAGAGAATTACAGAAACATGTTCTCCCTGGGTAAGGAGAGCTGTGGTTATTATCATTTAAGATTTAAAAAAAAAAAAAAATGAGCTTTCTAAAAGGTATAGATTAAATTCAACAGTGGGATACGATGTTGAGATTTCTTAACAAAACTTTTGTTTTTCAATCCAGAGCTACCTTACAGTTTATACCTGGCTATTGGTCTGTTTGCCAGTTGGAAATTGACATCTCTCTAGTGCTTTCCAAGTTCACACATTTTTTCTTGCAGTTCCTACAGGAATGTTCTCATATAAGCCTATTGTGCCTCCTTTTTTTTTTGAAAGACAATATCATTCTGTTGCCCAGGCTAGAGGGCAATGGTGCTGTCATAACTCACTATATGGTAATCTCAAACTCTTGGGCTCAAGTGATCCTCTTGCCTCACCCTCCAAGTAGGTAGGACTACAGGTACATGCTACCACATCTCTATTTTTTTTATAAAGACAAGGTCTTGCTATGTTGCCCAGGCTGATCTCAAACTCCTGGCCTCAAATAATGCTCCCACCTCAGCCTCCTAAACTATTGGGATTACAGGTGTGGACAACCACACCTGGCTGTGCCTCCCTTTAAATGACTGAAATACCCATTTCTATCCTAGTCATTAGTTCTTTTTAGTTCCATATTCCTTCCCATCTCCCAACTTCCACTTTACCTCATATGATTCCTTCTTGATTTTACTTCCCTTTCCAGTAACCCTATTTCATGGTACCACTTTCCCATTTGGCCTATACAACTTCTGTCTGACCCTGCTTATATTTCCCCTATTAAGAAACAATTTTAGGGACAGCTTTGTGTTTACTTATACCTGTTTCATGTGTATTTTCCTTTTCCTCTATCTTTATTTCCTTTCTCCTAGCACAAAAATAGGAAGTAACATTGGCTTGATGTTTATTACATTTTTATTTCAGGTGGTGAGAACAGGAATGAGAACAGGGAATTAGCTTCGAAACAGGTAATATCTACTGGAATCCAACTACACGGAGAGACAGCTGCCAAATGCAACGGGGATGTTATCGGGGGTCTTGAGCATGGAGAAGCCCAAGATCTTCTGGGCAGATTAGAGAGGCAGCGGGGAAATCCCACACAAGAGAGACGACATAAATGTGATGAATGTGGGAAAAGCTTTGCTCAGAGTTCAGGCCTTGTTCGCCACTGGAGAATCCACACTGGGGAGAAACCCTATCAGTGTAATGTGTGTGGTAAAGCCTTCAGTTACAGGTCAGCCCTTCTTTCTCATCAGGATATCCACAACAAAGTAAAGCGCTATCATTGTAAGGAGTGTGGTAAAGCCTTCAGTCAGAACACAGGCCTGATCTTGCACCAGAGAATCCACACTGGGGAGAAGCCATATCAGTGTAATCAGTGTGGGAAGGCTTTCAGTCAGAGTGCGGGCCTTATTCTACACCAGAGAATCCACAGTGGGGAGAGACCCTATGAATGTAATGAGTGTGGGAAAGCTTTCAGTCATAGCTCACACCTCATTGGACATCAGAGAATCCACACTGGGGAAAAGCCCTATGAGTGTGATGAGTGTGGGAAAACCTTCAGGCGAAGCTCACATCTTATTGGCCATCAGAGAAGTCACACTGGGGAGAAACCCTACAAATGCAATGAGTGTGGGAGGGCTTTTAGTCAGAAGTCAGGCCTTATTGAACATCAGAGAATCCACACTGGAGAAAGACCTTATAAATGTAAAGAATGTGGGAAAGCTTTCAATGGGAACACTGGTCTCATTCAACATCTGAGAATCCATACAGGGGAGAAACCCTATCAATGTAATGAATGTGGGAAAGCCTTTATTCAGAGGTCAAGTCTCATTCGACATCAGAGAATTCATAGTGGTGAAAAATCTGAATCTATAGGAGTTTATGAAAAGCTTCAGTCATAGTCTGAGCTTTATTCAGCATTAGAGAAACCATGCACTGATAAGAGGTCTTTACTAAAAAGGCAGAAAGTTTGTCATCATTGCAATTTTATTGTTGGAATCTCTAGTAGTGGCAGTTAGAATAGCTCTTTAGTAGTTTGGGCCCTGTGCCTTGCTGCTAGTTGATTAGCTTGACTGTCTTTGGGGTATCTGGTAGAGTGGAGCTCCTGATGACCTAATGTATCCTTTAGAAATTTAAAATAGCATTAGAGCAAGTTGTTTGTCATGACTTGAGGCACATAAGTTTGTATTTTGGGTGAGTAGCTATAGGTTTGAGAGGCTGCTACTCCTAGTTCCTCCTCTTCTTCCCATCTCCTATGATCTCCTTTTCCCATTTATTCCCCTTCAGGTGCCCTTGTACTCCTAATCTGATCTAAGAAGCTGCTCTAGAATCCAAAGCAGCCTCTATGTGAAACTTATATTTGTATTTAGCTTTCTAAGATCCTAGTTCTAGGAAAATTTTTATAGACATTTATGCTTAATGTGCATTTTTTTATTCTAATGTTCCTTCTAGTTGGTGGAAATCCATATTTCCATGCAAACTCAGAGTGCTATATTTTTAACAGCACTCAAGCATTTTACTTTGTATGTCTCCTTTACTGACTCCATCAGTCATTGAGTATCCATACATATTCTTCACCAGTCCCAGTATCAGCAAAGGAAGTGGACACATTAGTGATGGTTGTGGGAATGATGCAGAAAAAGAGGTGAGTGGAGACTTAGCCCAGTTTTTCTTGAGCTTGGATAGTTTGTATCTTTTGGTGATTTCTGACTCTCCCTCCACCTCCCTACCAGACTCTATGGTAGAAAAAGATATTTGTATATTTGCATTATCCTAGTCATGGCATCAGATGGAAGGAGAAGACAGAAGTGCTTAAAAACATAAAAATCCTTCTAATGTGTTTTAATTGCTTTAGGCCCATTATAGTACTGCTCTTTCAGGTTCCTATGAGCCTACACAAGCTCCCTGAACTGTGGGAGTCACTCTTGTCATTACCTTGGACCCATGTCCTTAGATAGCCTTAGCACCTCACTCATTATTTTTCATCTCGTTCTTGCTGTCAACTTATATCACTTTAATATCCACAGTGGTAAGCTGTCTTAATACCTTACCTCACAATTCCTCATTTTTGTGAATTCTGGTGCACTCAGTCTATAATCCATGAATGTAAACTACCAGCAAAGACAAACTATTAAACTCATCACCACCAGGCACTATATTTAATCTTTTAGACTTTCAATATACCAAGAGTACTGTGTAAAGTAATGAGACTAGTTTAAACTAACATGTCAGAATTTATGCATCCAAGTGGGTTATCTTTTAAATGAGATAGTACTTGTTATTCCAAAATACTATTCTAGTAGTGCTACTGATCCTCCAAATATTTGGAATGCTCTTAGAATTGCCATTTAATAAACCATAAAGAAAACCCTATATTACCCTCATTCACATTTCATTTTGACTATATGATTATTCACCAGACTTAGGATTGAATAACTTTTGACTGTGCAAAATTAACCCTCACACTCAAAATTGATTCTGTTAAGCCTATTCAGAAGAAAATTGTATAGATTCTAATGAAAACTCCAGTATTTCACATGGAAATTATCCTGGAAAGGGATAACACTTAATCATTTTAAGATTGATGAGTTAAAGAAATCAGTCATAAAATCTTACCTCATAGAGGTCCACCTTTTGGATCATAAATTTCTTTCCTGTAATATCCCTTTTTTACTTCCCTATGACCCACTTTGACCAACAGCATCAAGCTTGTCTACATCTGTTTCATTCAGCCATTGGTAAAGGAAGCCATCATCACTTGTCATCTTGGTTTGCAACAGTCCTTTCCATTGTCCTTTGTTTTCTTATCCTCCCCCTTTTCTTTTTTTGACCTATAGGTTACCATTCCTAATCCCCTTGTACTTGAAATTTCAAGAAACTAGAAACAAGTAAATCAGGTTGTATCTAGGTCCTTGCTCTCTGTTTCAGTTGTGCCTTACCTTCTGCAAGATAATGACCCTACCTGGGGCCAGTGCTACCTTGTATGCAGATATTACATATGAGGGGTACATTGTCAGAGGGAAAATACACGTGTGTGCGTGTATATGTACACACACTTCTCCCATATGCTTTAGAGAAACACTTGCCTTCTATTCCAGTGAAATGCTCTTTTAGTAGAGCAATGTATTGAAATGTCTGTAGATACATAAGCTAATGTCTTTTTATGCATCAGTATACAGAGTAACATGTACCAGATTACTTAAATCTCAGATTACTAAACATCTGGCAGAAATTCAGAGAAATTATATGTATAGAAAAATTCCTGTAGTGCTGATGTGAAAAAAGACTTGTTTCTTGAAAAATTATCAAGGATAATTCAGCTATCTAAAAAAAATAGCCAAGTGGTATAAGATAATAGAAAAAGCTATAATTCTTTTGAGGACATAAGTAAAAGTCCTTTCTAGTCTCAAGTTCTCACACCTAGCATTAAAATATTATTGGTCAGTCACTATGACATTATTTTGAACTCTGAGCTGAATGACACACATTAAAGCTCCTTTATCCCATAGGTATCTGAAGTAACTACTCAACTTTGTTCTCCCATCCTCAACTTCTTGTTTTAGGACCTGGCACAATAAGGCGGTTCTCCATTACTCTTTTGCCATACAACATAGTCATAGAAGAGATATCTTAGGTTTTAAAGATTTTGTCCATGGTACAAAGTGGCAGTACTAGAGTGTGGTGGTTGGTTCCCATACAGAGCATTTAGCTTTACTCTTACTTGTGAATCTCCAAATAATAGTTGGCATTTATTGTGTGCCAAATCCTATATTAAGCATTTATTGTGCTTCTCATAGGTATTATTATTTTATCCCCCATTTTATAGATGAGAAAACTAAGGCTTATAGAGTTGAGTGGGTTGATCAGTATCACACAACCAGTAATTGATAGAACAAATCTAAACTTACACAGTCTGATTCTAGAGCCTCTACTCTGAGCACTGTGCTGTGCTATTTATGATGAACACCGTAATTCTGGCCAGCTATTTAAAAATATGTATCCCTGCTCATGAGAGGTACTGGGAAAGAGAATGTGCAATATAGTGCAAATCCATTACAATTACTTGAAAATTGGTTGAAAATGCCATTGGGATTATAATTATATCATTTTTAAATGTTGATGCTTTGTAGTATTAGAAAGCTGATTTATACAAATAAAATATGTTTAAACAGTAACTAGGAAGATATGGTAATAATAACTTACAGATTCAAATACATTTTTCTCTAAACTGCCTAAGGGAAAGTAGACTTGTGGAGAGAAATTAAGTATCCATGTACCAGGCCAGGCAGATGGGCATTTAGAATGACAGTAGTAAGTTTGTCTATAGCCTAAAATGTGAAAAACCATCAATCGCATTGTCCATATTCTGTTTCTCCTCTTTCACTTTTGGCTTGTCAAACATGTCATCTATTTTTCAGCCCCATTTTCTTATTAATCTCTTCTAAAAATTTCTCTTTAACTGGCTTTCGTATTCAGCATTCCAGTGAAATGTCCTTAGAAGCACTTTTTCTAGTCTTATCTTTCTTGATCTTATTTATGTTTCATATTGTTGAATTACCTGTGCACTTCAGGAATTCTTTTCTCCTTAGGCTTATGGGATCTTTTTCCGTCACTTCTCCACAATATCTGGCTTTTCTTTATTGGTCTTTTTTCCTCCTCCTTTCCACTGAGAATAATCTCCATGTTTTATTTTTACTCACTACTTTTTCTGTACTTTTATTTATCCATTTTGATTGTTTATACTATTTTCTGCATTTGAGTATTACACAACTTGGTATTTGAAAACAAAACTCATCACTATATGCTCCCTGCCCCCATTTTCTTTTTAAATGGGCATCATTGCTTAACTGCTTTACCCTGAAGAGACTCACTACCCTTCATATTTTTATCTCGACTTTGGAGTTATCTTTTCATTTGTTTTGCCCTCTCTTATCCATGTCCAAAGTTTGCTGTCAATCCAGTTCTTACTGAATCTTCTTCTTGAGGTGGGGTCTCCCAGTTTTACCCTTCCATTCTAGCTTTTCGTGTAGATCTGCATCATGTAAAGTGCAAGTTACTATAATTCTTTTTTCCAATTTTCTTGCTCTCAGGATCCCCATCTTATATAAAGTTTCCAAGGTGCTCCTCCTCGAACTCCATTTTCCCAATGCCTCATTTTCAATCAATGTAATGTATAATACGACAGCAAATAATTCCTGTCAGAGCAGTTCCAAGTTCTCCATTACCTTGTCCTCCATGCTTCTATGCTTAACACATTGACTGCCACACTAGAAAAACAATTTTTTCCTTGGGGCCACAATGTTTTATTACAAAAATAGAAGAAAATCTTTGAAAACAAAATGATCCTTTCTAATTTAATGAAAAATGGTTATTTTTTGTTTTCTGTGCATGAGTTATACATAACTCATGTGGCACTACATTTGGTTTTTACACTGCATGCCATGTGGAATTGTGACTCATGTGAAGCTTATTGAATTTGTTTCTGAGAATTGAGTCTTGTCATTCCACCAGTATTTAGTGGTTTATAGAGTGGACCTTAGGTGGTCCTACATGACGACATCTGAGTAATACCCCCTAAGTATGTGCAACAATATCATGTCACCGCATAGTATCATATTGATTTCATTCAAAGAGCCATCAGGGAAACATTGAAGGCAAAATGTGCAATCAAAAGTTACAACAATTGGAGAACACAGTCCAGCACTTGTTGGGCGGGCCAGCAGGAACAGGGCAACATGAGGTGGGGGAGACTTGCGGATTGACAGCGAAAACAATGAGCAGAGGTTTCACAGCGCCCAGGCATGCTATGGACCTTCCTGCCTATCCACCAGTTCTACTTTAGTATAGCTTCTGTGACCAGAGCTGTGATCATCACATAAGTTTATTTTGCATTTTTCGTTCTCAGGAGAAAATGTCTAGAGAAAATGAGCGTAAGGAATTGTTGGAGGAAATGGTGAACGAAGTTTTGGACATGAGTGATGAAGATGTTGATCTATTTAGTGATGATTCAGAGGAGAATCGTCCTAGTGGAGATAGTGGGGACAGTTCTGATAGCAGTTACAGCCCACCGAGAAAAACTAGAAGAACAACATTACATACAGAGCTTTCCAGTGGGGAAGGTTGTTCAAAATCTATTACTGACAGATTCAAATCAGTTGTAGTCAATTTCAGTGAGAGTGATTCTTCATCAGATGTTTCTGAAGAACCTATAGTGACTAGTGTAAATTCTCTGACTTGGGGTCCAGTTTCAGGGAGTAACATGAAGATTTTTGACTTTGTTGAAAATAACCCTGGTGTTCCAAACGAAATTGCAGTAAATCTCCATGAAAAAACACCTTATGATTTTTTCAAATTCTTCATAACAGATGATGTTATTGACTACATGGTGAAGGAAACTAATATCTACGCAAGTCAGACTTTACAGAAGGGTAATATCAAACCCCACTCCCGACTTAAAAAGTGGTATGATGTAACTTCTCAAGAAATGGAACGATTCTTAGGTGTCTTGCTTTGGATGGGGCTTAGCAAGAAGCCAAGACTTCCACACTATTGGTCAAAGAACATTTTGTATGACAATTCAGTGAAAAAGCTTATATCACGAAACCGCTTTGAAATGCTGCTGAGAATGTGGCATTTCTCTAACAATGAAGAATGTCCTCCTGGTGACCGTCTCTTCAAGATCCAGCCACTTCTTGATCGTCTTCTTGAAAGGTTTCAGATTGCTATAGTTCCAGATAAGGAAATATGTATTGAGGAAACTGTGGTACCATTTCGTGGACATCTGAGTTTCGTACAGTACATAAAAAACAAACACCATAAATTTGGAATAAAACTTTTCAAACTTTGCCTAAGGGACAGTTACACCTGGAATGTGAAAATTTATTGTGGGAAGGAAGCAAGATCTGGCGTTCCTGTTTCATCCTCAATTGTCATGAAACTAATAGAAGGTTTACTAGATAGTGGACGTGTTTTATATACTGACGGCTACTACACCAGCATCCATCTAGCTCATCAACTCCTTGAGCGTGCTACATATCTGGTGGGCACACTAAGAAGTAACAGGAAACTAAACCCACCAGATGTAGTAAAGACAAAGCTGAACAAGAACGAAGTAATTGCTCGAGAAAGTGACACAGGAGTCATTGTCCTCAAATGGAAGGATAAGAGGGATGTATTGATGCTAAGTACCATGCATGGAAAAGACACTAAAGGAGTTGAAACAAGGAAAGGTGTTGTAGAGAAACCACATATGTTTGTAGATTATAATAATTCAAAGACGTTCAGTGGCCTCTCAGATCAACTGAAGTCATATTCATGTTCTTTGAGACATGGCATAAAGTGGTTCAGAAAATTAGCAATAGAGCTAATCACTGAATTAGCTTTGGTGAACTCACTTGTTCTCTACAGACGTGTGAACAAAAAGAAGATCTCAATCACAAAATTCAAAGAACAAGTCTGTCTAAAACTGCTCCAGACAGATGAAACACGTATTGCAGTGCCATTGCTCCCATCGCCAACTGTGACTTGTTCTCTCACAAACATGGGCTCTGCCAGAAGAAGATGTACTGTGTGCTATGAAAAAACACAAGCTGAGAAAGGACGTGAATATGCCATGAAAAGATGTAAACAGACAGCATGGAAATGCAGCAAATGTAATGTGTACTTTTGTGTAGAATGTTTTTTCCTAAAACATACATTAATAAAAAAGTAATACAAAAACTTGAAAATCAGTGATATAAAATGTGAAAACTTAAAAAATAGTTGATAAGGGTAAAGTATTTTTCTTGACTTCTCAGGTTTAAGTGTAATTTTAAGGTAAACATAAATAGAAAAATGAAATTTATTGATTTTTATTCCTTTAATCCACATTTTTAGAATTAAATTGTCACTATTAATAGGAACAATAAGTACATCAACAAGTAAGATTTTTTCATGAACCAACCACAAGGTTTTTGCCCAGTGGGCCATCCATCATGTAACGTGTATGCTACAGCATGGCAGTGTAAGTTGCCTGCTTACCCTGCTGCTCCCAAGGTCAAAAGATGTGTGAGTTACATATGCTTCATGAGGCCCTCTGCTCAAAACTAGTGTGAGTTAAATACAACTCGCATGGCAGTTAATGTGTTAATCTGCCTCAGCCTTCATTATTCTGTAGTATATTCACCATGATTCATCACATTCAAACTTCTATAGCCTTCTACTGTTGTCTTATAAGCCCTTGCCTCTGTGCCTTTCTCTGGTATTCTTTTTGCCTAGATTTCTCTTTGGTTCCAGGTCATGTTCATCACTGCCTTCAGAGTCTAGCTTTCTTTATCTTCAGAGTGAGTGCTCCCTGGTTGACTTCACCTCACACTGAGACCTTCATTATTCTGTGCTGCACTTCCTTTTGGGTTTGTATGTGGTCCATGCCCTTACTAATAATATTGCTTTGTAATCATTTTCTAGCAGTCTATATTGTAGTTTCACATTTGTATTTATTTTCAAAATTAAACTGTAAGCTCCTTGAGGGCAGGAATAACAACTTTTACATTTGTATCTCTGCACCCCCGAGTGCCTAGTACAGTGCTGAGCACATAATGGGCGTTTAATAAATGCTTGCTGAATTATTGTGTGGATTATTTATGGTGTTGTCTACAGAAATTTTTAAGCTGTTTTCAAGGTTATCTCTTAACCACTTCATGCATTCAAAGACTTATTTTTTTCCTTCTCTTGCTACCTTGTTTCAGGATCTACCTTTACTTGAGTAAAGCCAAAAAAAAAAAAAATCCAACTTTTGGAGAGTATTGTGAAAATGTGAAATTCTTCATTTGTTTGGCCAGACTTTTTTTGGTAAAGAAAGAATAGGAAACAACACTATTAAGGTTATGGTCATAAAGTACTTGATAATAGGTTTTAGTATCTGAGGTTAATTAGTGGTTTCCATTGAGAGAAACTTGACAACACCTGGAGACATTTTAGGTTGTAGGAATGGTAGGCAGATGGGATGCTACTAGTATCTAGCCAGTAGTGGCCAGAGATGCTACTAAACATCTCTGCATACAAGCCCCCACAACAAAGATTGTCTGGTCCAAAATATTTAATACTTAAGTTGAGGTACCTGGGTCTAGATATGTTTAAGGTAAAGAGGAGAAAGAAGATACCAGATACTAGCATTACATTAGGAAAATGGGCTATGCTGAGCTTTAAGAGAATATTTTATGGTTTGTAAGAAAAAGCAACATTAGTGTTCGGAGTTCATAGCAACATACACGTCAGGGTGTTGATAAAATTGATGTTTTAAGATTGGTTTCATCATGAAATCTGCCACCATCCCTATACCAAGTGTTTCAGAGGTGCAGATGTTATTGGATTACAAATCTAGTTTTTAGCCCTCCACATCTTGACTCATTACCATAGCATCAGTGGTAAAGCACTAGGGGCTGTCTCTTTAGCATAAGGGCCATCTTATTACCAAAGATTTAGCCTTGGGGACAACATGGCTAAATTCCCTAAACAGTTCCTTGGGCAGCCATAAACAAGAATAATTATCACTTCTCTGAGGAAATCACAAGCCAGAACACAGTCAAGTGTGTAGAATATACAGCGTTGGCTTTCCCATCACTGCTAATTAACCAGAGTTGCTGTGGACCGGTGTGTCTGTTTAAAGAGGGTCTATAGGGCCACACTAGAGATGTTTTCACCGGCTGCACTGTTTTTAATTCCAATATTCACGGGTGGTCCTACCCTTGGTAAAACTGAGGAAGCAAAACCCACCGTGGTGAAGGTGAGATAGGAAATCAGAGCCTTGCAGATGCCCCAGGATAGAGTTGCTACCCGGCCGGCAGGCTGCACCGCGATGGGTTCAGGTAGCAGGTGCGCCACTCTTTGCCAGCCTCGGGCTAAACTGGCCTCCGCCCCGGAAGTGCTGAGGACTTCCGCCCTGCGGAGAACCCTTGTACCTGATTGCAGCTCACCAGCAAATAGGCTGGTAGGCATTTGGGCTTTGGCTGGGCGAGTGTTTCTGTGCGGCAACCCTCTAGACCTTCTGTCCCCGGGCCAACCTGAGTGGGACAGTAGGTGAGAATTAACACCCAAATGCAACCTCCAAGGAAAGGGTTTTACTCTCAGTTCAGAGCTTTTGAGTCCCCAGAATTGGGACGGCTTCCCTCTGAGGGTTAGAGCCCTGGTCTTCCTGCCGGCTTCAGAGCTTCATTGAGTCACAACTATAAGTTAGGTCAGTACAACTGATATCACTGCCCACCAGAACCTTCAACTCGCTTTTTGAAACAAACGGGGGAAACTACGAATAACTGGAGATAAGTATTAAGACCTCGGAATTCAGAAGAGGCTTCCTTTTCCCCGTCCACTACTTGTGCCCATAACCTTTCCTTTCTAAAGCAGAAAAGACCGGTGCATTTCAGGTTAGCAATAAATGATCGCCTCTCCCCCTTAGAAATCACTTCCATCCTTGCCAGGGCCATCTTCAGCAGCCTGGAGTTTGTTCTTACGCCCTTCTGCTCCCCCCAGCGGTGCTCAGAGGCAATGACAGGGAGATTCCCTTGGCGACTTGCTGCACCACCCTGTGATCTGAGAGCCCTTTGCAAACTACTTCCTCATTTAAAATTGCACTTTTTTCCCCATAACCCTTACTAATTAATGTAACATCTATGAAAGCATTTGCTTTTTATTTGAATAAAATAATATTTCTTTTACAGAAGTGTTCTGAAGAAAAGGCCCTCAGAAGGAATCCTGCTGAACTGCAGACTCTTCAATTACAGGAAAGCTGCATAAGTGCCTCTTGAGGGGACCTAGTTTCCCTACTCCCAAGGATTCTGTTAACGAGAAAACTCTCCAGGCCAGCGTGCTCTCAGATGGCTCCAGCAGCCCAGTTGACAATGGCTGAGGCCCATTCCTGTGGTTTCTGACTATCTTGCCTGAGAAGCACCAGGTCTGGGAGTGGGAGCAGCACTGGTTGAAGGAGGGAGAGTTGTCCTTGAAGAAATGGCTAAACTGGACAACTTCAACGACTTGGATGAATACCAACAGTAGGTGGGAAGGGAGAGATAGTTATCAATTCATCTTAAAACTTTTAGTCTCTTAGGGATTCTTTTTTTCTCTTATGTTTTAAGCATGTAAGTCTAAAGCCAGACTAGTTGTGATTTTGGCCAAGTCATTTAATCTTTCAGTCCATTTCCTCGTCAGTAAATGGAATGAATGATAAAAGCATCTGCCTGGAGTTGTTATGAGGGTTACATGAACAGTACCTGGTACATAGGAAGTGCTATCCCAGTATTTGTTTTAATTATTTCTTTTTCTTCTTGCCTTGGGATTGGCATGCTCTGCTGATTTCATTTCTACAGTGATTCCTTCATAAATTCATGTGTTCAATTTTTTCCAGGTCCCAGCTCTTATATATGACCAGGAAGTAACCTGGCCAGAAATGCCTACTCTGGGAGCAGAGAGAAGATAACTTTCTCTCCAGTATCACTCAAGAATATACCGCTGAAATTTCAATGACAGAGACTCTTCCCTCTACAGCAGAGTTGTGTTAAACTTTGACATTCTATGGTTTTTTGGAGGTTCTAAAAGTGAGGGACTTGAGACTACAGACAAATAACAAACCAAAAAGGCCTGCTTAACAGGATCAGGATAAGTAAATTCTGAATGCTTAGCAAAGTTTAAGTTCACAATGAGGCTGCAGCAGGAGTAAATCCAGCTCACCCCTGCCACTTAACAAGATTTTTATTGTTCAGCAACTCCATCTTTTTTTTTTTTTTTTATTGGTTTCTGTGTACATTGATGCCAACATGGGGTACATTGTGCTGTTTCATATACAATTTGAAACATCTTCATCAAGCTGGTTAACATAACTTTCATATCATTTGGTTAATCATTGTATCAACAC
>CAUYQV010090503.1:0-67665 GCA_963574575.1 Galagoides demidoff
ACAGATGATGAATAAGCATCTAAAAAGTGTTCAATGTCACTCATGATTAGAGAAATGCAACTTACAACCACAATGACTCCCATCACCACTTATTTACAGCACAAAAGACTGACCATACTAAGTGTTGGTGAGGAAGTGGTGCAGTTGGAATTCTCACACACTGTGGTATGGATGTAAAATGCTGTAACTACTTCGCGGGGAAAGTTCAGCAGTTTTTTAAAAAATAAAACTTTCATGTACCATGTAACCCAGTAATTAATCTCATAGGTACTTACCCAAGAGAAAGAAAATGCACATCTATACAAAGTGTATGTGAATGCTTATTGCTACCTTATGGTAATATCCCCAAACTGGAAACAACCCAAACGTCCATCAACAGGTAAATGAACAAATTGTTGTAGATCCATACAAAAGAACACTATTCAGAGTTAAAAGTGAATAAACTATTGATACACACACAAAATGTGCTAAATGAAAGAAGCCAGGCAGAAAAGCGCACATCCTGGGTGAGTCCATGGACATAACATTCCAGAAACTGTAACTCAGTCTATATGACAGAAAGCAGATCAGCAGATGCCTGGGGAGAGGGAAGGGGCTGTAGAAGGAGACACAGGAGAAGAATTTGAGAGATGATGGATATTTTCATTACCACGATGCTTTCGTGGATATACACATATGTCAAAACGTATCACATTATCATTCTAATTACGTCTTTAAATATGTCACTTTAAAGATGTTCCATTTATCGTATGTCAATTATACCTCAATAGAGCTGTTAAAAATATCCACTGCAATTGATGAGCTCCACACAGGAAAGGGTGCATCTCCCAGGCAGGGAAAACCCAGGCCTCAGCCTTGAGCATTAGAGTGGGAGGCTGGGGGAGACGAGCCAGTGAGATGGGAGGGCAGCCGGGCAGGTACCACAGGTCATGGAAACTGGGCAAGACAGCGTTTCCAGAAAGAGGCGGGTGGGTCTTTATGTCCTATATAGCATGCCATACATATATAGCCCAGGCAGAGAAGTGATCATAGATGTGGCAACATGGAAGGTATCAATGAGCTTGACACGTCAGAAACCAGTAGCAGGTGTGCCGTAAAGAGTGTCAGGTCAGAAAGTGGACATCGCTGTCCAGCTTATTGTAGGTGGGGTGAGGAGGGTGCCGCCAAAAGCTAGAGGCAGGCTTGACTTGAAGGAGGGCATCTTTATTTATTTATTTATTTATTTTTGCAGTTTTTGGCTGGGGCTGGGTTTGAACCCACCACCTACAGTATATGGGGCTGGTGCGCTACTCCCTTGAGCCACAGGCACCACCCAAAGGAGAACTTCTTTTCTCCCTTCCCTTCCCTGCTTGCCTCGCTGCCTTGCCTTTGATGCACAAAGTCAGCACTCGTTTTGCAAATGTGATGAAGATTTGCATCTTCATCATGGGAGAGATAGGAAGAAGGTACAGGGCACTGGGAAATGGAATCAGAGGACGAGAGGACGCTAGTCCTCTGAGGAAGCATGAGCATGACTTGCAGGGAGTTTGGGAAATGATGAAAAAGTAGATATGACTAGAAAGGTCAGGGTAACCAGGTGCCAGCTGGGGCACCCTTGTCCCATGGAGAGCCGAGCATAACTGGCTTAAGACCTGGGCAGTGTCCTGGCCACTGACTGTCCTGAGTCCCAGGAATCCCCCTCCTGCAAAGGGGCTCCTCTGTTTACCTGGCTGGGTCTCTTATATCCTGACTCATTTCAAGTGCCAAGCTCAGCTCCATGCAAAATGTCAGCCTGAACCAAGCATTTTGAATTTCTTATTGAAAATTTGCAGATGGAGAGGAGAGACAGGCTACCCCACCTGCCTGCTGTTCTACACTTCCCCACATGCCCCTGCTCTGGAGAAGCAGCCTCCTCACTCTTGGGCTCTACTTTTACTAATTTCCTTCTATGAAGCCTTGGCACCAGCTAGTCCAATACCCTTGGGGCGTTGGCTTTTGTCACAGGTTTCTGCTTTCAGATAGATATTGCATTCTTCCTAAGAAGAATTCCAATAAACAGAAAGGTATCCCTCATGCTCCGTAACTATTATCATTCTGTTTAATGGGTGAAGAAATAGAGGCACAGAGAAGGTGAGCAACTTTGCTGCAGGTCACACAGCCAGGGAGAGATTACAGCAGCAGAAGCTCCATCAGGGCTGTGGCAGCTGAGCCCTTGATTTCTGCTCAGACAGACCTGAGTCTGGTCCCAGCTCCATCACTGACAAGCTGACTAGCTGTGATAGCACCCACATCACAGGCCATTGCAAGAGTTAATGAGATGAGACATCTTAGGTGCCAGCAAAGTCTGAGCACATAGTAGGTGCTCAAGTACATGCAGTAGCTGTGGTTCTTATTGGTGCGCTGACTGCATCTGCAGGGCCTTCTTCTGTCCCCTGCCTTCTAATTCCTGTTGCTTTCTACTTTCTAAAACCAGATTAAACTCTCAACCCTACTTAAAATTCTGCCCAGCACTCTGGCAAAGGATGGGGAAATGTAATTTTGGAATTGGGCTTGGATGCAAATCTGTTTTCTCCCCTTGTTTGCCAGGAGGCCTTAGACAAGTGCTTTAATTGTGCCTCAGTTTCCTCATCCAAATAATGGGGACAATGCGATGGGTAAGGGCTTAGGGTAAGGACCAAATGAAATAAGAGGTGAGAAGAAAGCTTCGCAAATGGCAAATGGCAAATGGCAAACCACTGCCCCAAAGTGGGCTTATTTTTCTTCCCATATTTTCTGTGTCCCCTTGGAAACCTGAGTGGTTAGCCTATGTTTTCTTTCTTTGATTTGATGAAACCCTGCTATGCAGAAATAATGACACCCAAGGGTAGATCTACAGACCAAGCCTGGGGTCAAGTTCCCCCACAGCACTGTGCTCTGGGCCACTGCTGGCCCTGAGCCCTTTCTCCCTTTGCTCTGCCACATGGCTCTGCTCCTTCTACCTAGGATGGAATATCCTCCCACCCCTGCTCCTCTTCCCCATGAGGGAGGTCCTCCCTGACCCCAAGACCATGGTTGCTCACTACACAATGCACAAAGAATTAGTGGCTAGTCTCCCAGCTTAGGCTGTGAATTCCATGAGATCAGGGCCTGTGTCTGTCCAACTTAATGTATCCTGCCCAGCCCATGGTGTTTACAGGATCTCTATGCACTTAATAGCACTGACCATGTCACAGCCTTGCTGTGAGACCCTGGCACTTTAATGAAGGGGCTGAGGGCGATGGTCTCCAGCGTCCACCACGGCTACTGCCCTTCATGTTGAAGGCAACTCCTGGGGAGACTGCTGCTGCCCCGTCTTGTGCTGTCAGCAGGACATAGGAAGGACTTCCCAGGAGCTCGTTATAAGTGGCTCCATCCTTAAGCACTGGGATCATCCCCCACCCTGAGGTCAGCCACAGGTAGTCAATTACTCTCAGTGCCTAGAGGGCCAACGGGGAGGGTTGTCAGGTCTGAGTGGGAGTCCTGGCCCTGGAAATAATCCACTATCCCGCCTGAGAGAGAAAAATGGAAGGTTGTTTAGGTCACTGCACTAGACAGGGGCCGCAGCCACCAGGCAATCATTTGTGGCCTGAGAGTGGAAGTAATGGATGGCTCTGAGATCCAATTATCTTCGGATCATTCAAATGACTTGGAACGGGGAGCAGACTGGGCAAGCCCTGTCTAGTTCGGATAACAATGTGCACAGCACCCCCTCTCCAGGCCCTAGACTGGTCACTGCTGGGCTCCCAGAGGATTTGCCAAACTCCCAGCTCCCCGCCAGGTCTGAGCACCTAGACCTAAGTCAGTAGGGGAGGCCCCTGAGAGTCCATCTGGCCCCTGCCCCTGACCATTGACCCAGCAGAGGTGGTAGGGGAGAGGACGTGCCACCAGGGCTGTAGGAGAAGTCAACAAGTGAAGTGAGCTGGCTTGGGCTCTGTTGGGTGTGAAATGGGAGGATGGTATAGACCACCTGGGAGGAGTGAACAGGCTCAGCACGGTGCTGGGTACTCGCAGGCCTTCTTTGAAGGATTAGCCAGGACTGTGGTACACGTAGGACAAGGGACGGCTCCAGAAACTCAAGAGTGACAAGGCAGTGGCCTTAGGAGGAGACAGGCCCCAGGAGTCACAGGCCCCCTTCTCTCTGACCCATCCACAGGTCCTAAGCACCTCCTCTCTCTTAGGGGACAGCCCAAATGCATGGCAGAAAGCATTCACTAGTTCCAACTTGCATCAGTATTCTGGGTGTCTACTCTGGTCTCACCTGCTCTAGCCCAGCAGCAGGTCACAGGTGGGGCTCCTGTTTGTACGTGGAGGGACCCCACACACACACACACACACACACACAGGTGACAGAGACTGTAGAGGGGTCATTATGAGCTGGACAGATGCTCTCAATAGTTCCAAGCCCTGTGCCAGTCCAGGCCCTGCCCCCACAATGAGGTGGGAAGACAGATGAGCACCTCCATGGGATGAGCACAGGCTTGGGGGAGCAGAGGGGTGAGAAGCAGGACCACTGGGTCCCCTCTAAGTGTGATCAGCTTCCTTTATCCCTGTGTGGCAGACACCATATTCTTCCTAGGGCAGAGCCAACCACGCATCACAGATGTGGCTAGGCCTTGGCTGAACGCTGAGTCTCCAGGCCTGGCTTTGGGATGGTGGGACTTAGGCCCAGAGACAGCTGACCAGGCAGCTATTTTGTGGCTCTGGCCCAGCCATGAGACCCCATCAGGCCAGGGCTCCCATAGACGTGCCAAAAAGCCAGCATATTCTTAGCTACAGTCCTGCCATGTCCAGGAGAGAAGCAGGAAATGATTCATCCTCTATCTCACACATAAACACCACTCTGCATTATTAATATTTACCCAGGGGCTTCTCCAAGGGCCTTGAATAGCAGATGGATCATGGGGAAGGAAGGACAGAGGTGACGGCTAGGGCTGCTGCTGCCTTCAATTTGAACAGAGAGTGTCGGAGCCAAAGGGTCCTCCTTGTTTTACAGGGCAGGAAACTGAGGCCAAAGAGAACAGAAAGCTGGACCAAGAAAACCCAACAGGCGAGTGGCAGAGGAGGGAATGGAGAGGGCATGGGCCTCAGGGGCCTCATCTGTAAAATGGAACACAAGGACTGGACGGCAACATTTTACTAAGATGCAAAAGGGGTTTTTGGAGTGCCTGGCAAAGAGCAGGTACTGCATACACTCAGCATAGCAAGCTCCGGGTTGTGGTGAGGACGCCAGTGGCATTCCCTGCCCTGATTCCCCAGTGTATCCTCCAGCCCAGTTTCTGGGTTAGCAACCCAGCCCTGATCCCGCCCCCCACCCATCAGCTGATTGGCTCAGGAGTGGACTCCTGCCCAGGCTAGGCCAATCGGAGTGTCTGTGCTGCCCATTTGAAATTGAGACAAAGAGGCTAATGGCTCTGCTACTGTTTGAGCTGATGGTGAATAAATTTCTGGTCTGTGGTGAGGGAGAGAACAGAAGTCCTAAGGGGTGGGAAGAGAGAAGGAGTCCACCTGCTGGCTAACATCCCTGTCTCTGGCCTGGGTCCCTCCTGAGCTACCTTTTTTGGCTTTGGTATCTAAGAGAAGAGGGCCCATACCTGAAAGGTCCCCTCCACCACAGCTGAGCAGATTGTCACCTGTGACTCAGGGAACACGGATTCCCGCAAAAGGAGGAGGTGGGAGTCTCACGTGGCTCTCTCTGCCTCAGGAGGGGTCATGGACATCCCCACAGGAGGGGTGGGAGCCCCTGCAGGGATGAGGCCCCAGTTCGCCTCACTTGGGGCTGGGGCCCCTCCTGGGATTCGCTCCTCTCTTCCCCAGGTCTTTTCCTCTTCCACACCCAGCCGCTCCGAGGGTCACTCATTCTCCCCACAAGCACCATCTCCTGCCTGCTGTGCCTGTTCATCCGCTGGGCTTGTCACGGAGGTGGCTGGGGGAGAAAGTTACTATTTGCAACAGCAGCCTGGCACATGCAGGCTCGTGCTCCTGGAAATGGCAGGCAGATCCCAGCGGCCCTGGCAGGGGTGCGAAGGGTGGGAAGTGGAGGGTGGGAAGGAGCAGAAAGACACAGGGCAAGGGTCTTCCAGGGTCAGATCCCTCCTCTGGTCTCCTTGTCCTCCTCCCCATTCACCCCCGTTTTCCCATTTTCCCTCCTTTCCCCTGCTCCTTCCCCATTCCCTTCCTCTCGCCCCCCAACCCTCCCCAGCCCCAGGCACTGTCTGGTCCCGCCCAGCTATGCTTGAGAGGGCCTGCAGCGCCACCTTCAGGCTAAATTCGGGACCGCTGCGGGGTATCCGCCGCGCAGGAGAGGGACTCAGTCTAGGTCATCTGTCCCTGGACCCCAGATAAGGTTGCCCACCCTGACTGTCTGGGCCCCGCCTGGTCGCCCGCAGCCTCGGGACTGATAACT
Organism: Galagoides demidoff; assembly: GCA_963574575.1. Lineage (NCBI taxonomy): Eukaryota > Metazoa > Chordata > Mammalia > Primates > Galagidae > Galagoides > Galagoides demidoff. The sequence goes on from CAUYQV010090503.1 coordinate 6,401, forward strand.
CTGCGCCAATGCTGGCATCAGAGCCAGCCGTGTTTGTCTCCCCGAACAGCCCTGATTACCAGCCAAGCTCTGCTCCCCAAAGGCTCAGGCTCCAGAACTGATGAGTTTAAATAACAGAATCCCTCCCCTTTCACAGCCTGCTCCCAGAGCCGCAGGCCTGGGGATGCCAGCCACCTTCTCTGTCCTGGGAAAACGGGCCCCACAGGGGGTTGTCAAACAGGGGAGTGTGGGTTAAACCACCTAGGATGACCAATGACAGCCTGGCACTGTGCACTTGCTTACTTATTTGTTCAATAATCACTCAAGGACACCCATACAGTGCCCAACCAGGCTCTGGGACAAGGGACACAGAGATGAAAAGGTGGGGTTGCAGTTTTAGAGCCAGATGATGGGAGATATGACATGGAAATGTGCCCATTCTTGCCGGAGCCCAGAGAAGGTGCTGGCAACCCAGGGAGCTTCCAGAGGGTGGAGGAGGGGAGGTCTGAATTGGCTTCACCAGGAGGTGGCATCTGAGCTGGTTCATCCAGGTAGAGTTAGAGTGTGCAGGGGAAGATGATGGGAAGGGCATTCAAGCAGGGGAAGGCACGGAAGCTGGGAAGACCAGAGCAGGGAGTTCTATGTGGCTGAAGTGGGTAGAAAGGGAAGACTTAGGCTGGGAGGGGCCAGCAGGGGAAAGACCAGCAAGGCAATGGGGCTTCCTGCCGGCCCTGCATCTATAAAGGCAGCACTGATTCAACACAAACTAATAACAATACAAATCACGATTATTACTATTACTATCATAGACTTATTGAAGCCTTTCTGTCCGCCAAAAGCTGTCCCAGGCACTTTACATCTATGGACTAAGTTAATTTTTATGACAGCTCCATGAGGTAGGCTCAACTGGAGAAACAGGCACAGAGAGGTTAAGTAACTCATCTAATGTCACTCAACTACTAAGCGGCAGACTATCCTGTCTCCAGAACCTACTCTCCTTACTTTCACAGAACCCTCTGCCCAACCCCTAAAACTCCCAATTCAATTGCTATTAGATTCTGTCTCCCGAGGAAAAAAGCACCCACCCATCTCCCAAGAGATTAGGAGGCAATTTGCAGTTTGGAAGAAAAACCAAAGGGCCTAGGGAAAACAACATTTAACCTAAAGCCATGATTTGCTGAAGATAGGCTCTCAGGCATCTGCAGGGGACAAACTGGCTGGATCATCAGCGTGGGGCTGTCTCTCCCTTAGTGTCTAGTCCCTGGGCCTGGCCAAGTTTACCTCTCTTCCACACTACCCACGCAAGCTTTGGAATTTCTAGAAAGAGGAACTGTAGGTTAAGCACTGCTACAGCGAAGACACTGGAAGACCTGTGCTGCTGGGGAGATAGGGGTGTTGAGTATGCACCCCCAGGATACCCCAGGCTCCCCCTCTGGGAGACCTGGGAAGGTAGGGGTGTCCGAGGCCCCATCACCAGCCTAGAGGTTTTCTCTGACTAGGCAGAGAATGGGGTGTCATCTCAAAATTGGGCTCACAATAGCATGACATTTCCTTAAGTGAACATGAGGGATGTTCCAGCTGAAACAGTAGGCTGGAGAGAAAGAACTAGGAGGAAATTGACTTGTTTCCAAAAATCATCCAGGAAGCAGGTTTGGAGTCTGCTTTGTGGTTTTGGATTTCTTTCTTCTCTCCCCTACTCTTTCCCTCTATGCTAGACTAGAATGAGGATGAGACCATGTGCAATGAAGGGGAGTTCGCAGGACTGGAATCTGGAGCCACACAGGATCTGTCAGGGGAGAAATCCAGCTGGGCTTGGGCCTGGGGCCTCTGCAATGGTCCAGAATGTCAAGCCTAGGCTTGATGACAACACAGGCAGAGCTGGGCTCTCATGATGGAGAAGAAGGTGCAGGATGGAGAGGGGCTTCCTGCGGTCCAGCCCTCCCCCCCAGCTTGATGCTGCAGACATAGTGGCTGGTTCCTGTTTCTGAGGCTCACCAGGCCCTTCCATGCCCTGCTTCTTTGCACATGCTGTTCCCCTGCCGGGAATGCCTTCTGGTGAAGGTCCCTAAATCCTCCAGCTACATGCTCCTTCATGGGGTCATCTTCTGAGGCTCTTTTCCTGGTCTATACTGTCCCCACACACTCATACATATGTGGCTCTTTAAAACCTTCGCAGCCCCATTCTTCTCACTTTTAGAAACTCCTTCCCCCACCAGACTAAATACATTGAAACGCCCCCCCCAGCCCACATCAAATGTAAATTGTATGCGACTATGCAAAAATCGAGCTAGAGCAGAAGGTGACCATTTGATAATGTTATACTTTGTAGACATTTGATTAAACATTTATCAATTTCAACTTCACAGCTTCCCTTTTGTATTTCAAAGCCAAATAAATTGTTTTCCCAGACCTTAAACATTTTCATAGGCCCTTAAGAGCTCTTAGACCCTGGCACTGCGCCCGGAGCAGAGTCTGATGGAGAATCTTTCCCCTTTGGACTGTTGGGAGGGCTCTGGCAGGTGGGCTCCGCTTCCCGGACGGCTGTTAGAGGGAAACCCCCTCCCTCAGCGGCCCAGCCCTGAGCAGTCTGCTCTGCTGATCTAATTAGCATCGCTGAGAATTAAACTCCGCACAGAGCTTGCCCCTGCTCCCCGGAGAACATCTCAGAACTAATACTGCTTAAATACGAACCGGTTCCTGCCCTCGGGCCGAGTCAAGGAGGCACAAACCAGAAACAAGACTTGTAATTACTAGCTCTGATTAAGCAGTGTGAGTTATAAAGAAATAAAATAAAAATCAAATCCACCCCCTCCTGCAGTAAGAGAGTCAGCAGCACTTGGAGTTATTTCTGTTCTGTGTGAAGAGAGGACAGGCTGTTTACTCCCTTTCTGTTCTCAGGACTCCACTTACTCATCCGGGTCATTTGCTGAGCACCTACTATGTGACAACTGTATACTGGGTGCAAGGGAGAAATAAACATGTCAGACAAGGTGCCCATGCTGCAAGGACTCAAAGTCAGGAGGGGAACATGACCCCTCAAGGAAGAGTCACATGGACAACCATACCTCTAGTTAGGACCAAGAGGAGACTAACTCAGATGGAGATCATGTTCAAATTGAGGCCTAAAGGAGCTGGTAATCTGAAGAATGGTAGAGAGATCTAGGGAGTAGGAACAGCACGTGAAAAGGTCCTGGGGTGGAAGGAGTGTGTTGGAGGAACCGAGGAAGGCCCTGGGAGGGGCTGTTGAGGGGGAGATAAAGAGGGGAGGTGGCAGCAGCCAGGACTACAGAGCTTCCCAGCCTTGGCCAGCAGGACTGGGTTTACTCGTGATTCCCTGAGCAGCATTGAGGGGTTTTAAGCAAAAGAGTGACTTGACGTGTTTTTGTTAAATGTCTCCCCAGCTCCTCCATGAAGGTCTATACAGCTTCCAGGTTTCTGGCTGAGGAGGCAGGTGGATGGAGCTGCTGTCTCCCTGTGTGGAGAAGCACAGAAGGCTGGAGGAAGGGTGGGTTGGGTTGAAAGGCCAGCATGGGTGAGCAGGGCATGTGACTCCTGAGTTGCACCCCAGGGGAAGGGGTAGGAGGTGGCTGGAGCATCCTGGGGAGATGGGAGGGACATGCAGGAGACCCTGATGGTGTCGCCTCTGTATGCAACAAGAGCTTCTGGGAGAGTAGGTGATGAAGAGAAGGGAAGGGGGAGGAGGTGACAGCCCACTCCACCCCCACGCCCCTGGCTTGCCTGGGGAGGCCTCTGGGGGAGGCTGTGGGGGCCCCTAGTGGGAGGGAAGACCCAAAGCGGCTGTGTTTGGTTTGTTTGATTCTGCTCCGTCTCCCACTCTGTCACTTGCCAGCCCTTTGACAGCCTGTTAAGGCCAGTCTTCGCTCCTGCTCTGACTCCCAGGATGGCTGGGGCAGGTTTTCATCATAACCTCCAAGGTGAGGGGAGGCCAGACCTAGAGCCACGGGAGGGGCCACTTCCCCCCAAGCCACCTGCAGCCCTAATCCTCCCTTCCCCATATCTCCAACCTCAGCTGTCCCAGCTACCTCTCAGCAGGAATGTCACCCCTCCCAAATCTCCATCCCTCCCCCTGAAATGTGCCTCCCTTCCCAGGGCCAGGAGGGGCTGCTGTCCACTGGTTTCATTTGGCTTGTTATATTTATTTATAAGCTTTCTATTTCTTGAACCTGAATATCTCCCTCAAGCAACTGAAATGTGCTCTGCCAAGGGCTTTTATGAGAAGTTACAAATGACACATGGGAGAGCCAAGAGCAGGTTTATTTTTAAACCGTGGGCTCTCAGAAACACCCTATCCACACATCCATCAGTTCCCTCACTTGGGGAGAAACACTGCTGAGGTCTGTCATGTGCTTGGACTTGAGCTGGGTGCCAGGGGTACCGAGATGGCCAGGATTGGACACTGTCCCAGCTGAGCCCACAGTGTGATTGAGCAGGAGGAGAGGAGACAGGGCAGAAACAGGCTATGACAGGACCAAGTGGGCAACACTATTTATTCCTGTGTTCAATTTTCACCCAGCAAGTATATTGATTGCTGTGTTCCAGGCACTGTTCTAGGCACAGGAGATGCAGCTGTGAACATAACAAATGAAATAAATCACTGCTGCATGAGAAGGGTTGGGAGAGGGGGGAGCAGTGCTGCCAGGACCAAGCCTCAAGCACTGGCCAAGTCAGTTCTCACACATGTGTCACACCCTTGTGCTGTGTCTTCCTGGAGTGGCCCAGGCATTGCAGCCACCTACAAGGCAGCTGGAGCAAGGAAGGTCCTCCCAGGCAGATCTCAAACCCTCCCTGAGTTGAGGCCCAGCCCCCTGACCATGCTCTCCTCTTATCCTGCTCTGCCCCCTTGCCAAGCCCAAACTCTCTCTTTTTTGCTGGATTTTTAGACCTCAAGAGATGTAGCCCTTTGCAATCAAATGTGTCCTTGGCTCTCAGTGAAGCTTTACTCTGGGGTCCGTGTCAATAGCTCTCAATATGATGCTCTGCCATTGTTCCTCTGAGTCTGGTCTGACCATAAGAGCTGGTCCACCTGGAGGCAGGAAGGCCAGAGCAGGGTGATGGCACATTCTCAGACCAGCCCCACATCAGTGAGAAAGAGGAGGACAGGATGTGATGAGGTGGGCGTAGAGCTCACCTCTGCCCTTCCTGTGTTTCTTGGGGAGAATTGCTGGCCCTCTTTGAGCTCTGGTTCCTCTCCTGTAAGACATGGGTGCTGAGAGAGGGCTGTGGATGTTGCCTGGCAATCTAGGCACAGGCCCAGTGCATTGTGGGAGCTCTATCAATAGCAGCTGCCCCAGGACTGTACTGCTCATTGTCATGGGTTATAGTAGGTACCAAATCTCCCAGGCTACACCCCAGGGTGCAATCCTTCTACAAAGACCTGAGGGCAGAGAGTGGGCCAGGAGCAGATGACAGGGTGGGCAGTGGGAGCCTCTCCTGATTAAGGACATTGCCTGTTGCCTCCATGATGTACATTTAATCCTCCCGCCTCAGCCTCCTATTCCCATCCAAGTGTCCAGACATGTAGACCAGGAAGGGCTCCCCGCTCAGGGTTCAGACACCACCCCATCAGGTACTCATGCTTCACCTGTGTGTCATCCTCACTGTCCCTAGGATATGGGTGTTATTACTCATCACAGATAGGGAACAGTGAGGGGAAATGCCCTGCCCAAAGTCATAGCACTGGGGAGGAGCAGTGTCAGGTGACAGAGGCCTCCCAGCTACAGAGTGCTGGGCCAGGGCTGGTCCTGAGGGGTGGCCTCAGAGCCTGCACCTTGACCAAGGTGCTTTCCAGCTCCACACGATGCTGTATACATGCCCTTCATCACCCACTGGCCCAGAGACCTCATGCCCCTCTCTATAGATGAGGAAACCGAGGTTGGAAGGTAGGGAAGAGGCCTAGAACCAGGATTCCAACCCAAGTCTGCTGCCCCCAAAGCCTGACCCCTGCCTGGGATCCATCCCACCCACTCACCCCTGGGAAGGATGACGAGGATGCACTTGGGAGGAGCCAGGCCAGTCAGCCTCCAGAATAGAAGTGGGTGAGCCAGGGAGGAGCAAGGCCATTGCCAACCTCAGTATTCAATGCCAGGAATGCCCTCCCCTCCTCTCTCAGCCCTGCCCACCTCACCAGCCTCCAGAGCCGCTCACTCTGGTGCACAGGCCTGATCTGGGGCCCCCACCCCGGTGCCCTGTTCTGACATCTGGGAGGAGGACAGTGCATTCAACATCACAGGCCGTAAAACACATGAGCATCCTTCCCCCATGCTGGCCCTCCCTGATTTTCATCAAGAACAAGCAGGCCAAGGATGCTGGATTTGTGATGAGCCCTGACGCCTCAGCTGGGTATGGATCTCTCAGCAGGGTTGACATCTGCCCAGGACCTGATGATCTGGTCCCCCCCTGTTGGCCTATGCCCTGGCACACACCTGGGACAGGAAAGCCAGCCCTCAAGCCCTCCCTTCCGAAGGACCTGATAAGGGTGGGGGTGGGGTTCAGCCCCAGCCAGAGGGCTCTGGTTGCCATGGAAATGGGTGGTTGGGGAGGGCTGTCCCTGAGCAGAGGCCCTTCAGCCAGGCTCTAGTGCCAACAGCTGGGTTGACCTGAGCCCAGGTAGGGCCTCAGCCCCTCGGTTTCCTCATCACTGTTTCCACTATGCAGGTGGGAGCCACCCTGGGCTGCTCTGCAGGAACATGGTCCTTCTTCCCACCAGCACCCACTCCTTCATGATGTCAGAACCCCCGTCATTCTTTGGGAACTGTCTATCCCAAACCTACTTAACTGTCTATCCCAAACCTACTTAATTGCTGTGATTTTGCAAGGCTGGTCCAGACATGGCCAGGAAGTATCCCCATCCCTGTGCAGTAACTGAATTGGCAATGGCACAAGACCCAAGTTGACTCAAGGAGACTCACTGCCAGGATTTTGGCTACAGCGGTACAGCGGTGAGAAGGAGATCCTCTGGAGAGATTGAGGGGCTAGAAAGAGGCTTGGAGGACCCCACAGAGGGATGTTGGCATCTGAGTCCTGGTGGCATCAGTTAACAACCTGGATCTCACACAGGCACACCGAGGCCCTGCTATGTGGCACCCGGCACATAGGAGATGCCCAGTAAACACTTCCTAGGAGCTGAACAGCACATCCTGCTGGAGGCAGTGGGGGATTCAACTACGAGTCCCTTACAGAGACACTGGGCCAGTGGGGGAACACGGGGGAGAGAGATACGAGGGACAGAAGACACTGAAGGGAACTAATCTGGCTGGTGGGAATAAAGACAGAAGGTCTGAAGAAGAAAGAGGGACAGAAGTACTCAAGATGCGCCAGCCTCAGGCTGGGACAGGTGCTGCCGAGGGGGAACGGAGAGTGAGTGCTGAGACCCTAACGAGCCTCAGATGGGAAGAATCACAACATCACGTTACCTTAAAGCCTTAGAAGCTTATGCAGTCTTATAATTTTAGGATAATTGAATCAGAGAATCTCAGAGACTTTGGTTTTTAAAATCATAGGAATTTTGAAGCTTAAATTGCTTGAGTGCCAAAATCTTGTCCACCTCCTCCTCCTAGGTATGAGAACATGCATTCCGTACTCCGCGCTTTGCACACATTATGTCATTTAGTCCCCATGACAACCCTGGGAAGTAGGAACTAATATTTTGCCTGATTTTCCAGATGAAGAAACCGAGGCTCAGTGGGGTTCAGTCTGTTGCTAGAGGTCAGATGCCTGGAGGCAGCGTGGCCAGGACTCATCCCAGATCCTCAGCCTCTCTGCTACTTTGCCTCCTGTGAGGCCTCTCTGCTGATGCTCACCCATCCTCTGTGCACACCTCCAGTGATGAGGAGCTCACTACCTCTCCCCAGGGCAGTCCATCCACCCCAACTTTGGACATGTCTCTCTTCCTCAGGTTACCCATTAGCTCCAAAACTGTGTTGAGATCCCCACAGAGGGCAAACTTCACCCAGAACTCCTATAGGGAGAGGGAGCAGCTCCCTGAGATTGGGCGGTGATTACTCAGGACACCAGAGTGGGGTCAGGAAAGACCCCGATGCAGCCCATCCTGGTGAGAATCGGGGGAGTCTGTCCTGAGAAGGGAATCGGGGGAGTCTGTCCTGAGAAGGGGAACCAACATAATATATCAAAGCAGGCCCACTTGGAGACAAATGGTGATGGGGCCCAGAATGTTGGAAGGGAGCGCAGCAGGGGAGCAGGAAAGGTACAATACAGGAGTACAATTCTCAGCACTCAGAGTTACGGGGTCTAATGAGATTGGAACCATAAGTGCTGTGCCTTTATCTCTTCGGCTCTTTTCTCTGAAAACTTATTCTGCAAAATGTGCCTTGTGCCATCCATCCTCCCAGATGGCTTTTTAAGTGAAGCTGTTTGTTAAGTGGGAGAAGAAAAGGGAGATTGATTAGGAGGGGTGACAGGCGGAGCTGCTGCAGACCCTGCAGAAGGAAACGGAGCAGGCCCAGCCCCTAGTGCAGGGGTGGCACAAAGAGCCCATCAGGTCCAGGGAAACCACAAAGCATGCTTCCCAGATGGGACCTGCAGGCACAGCTGAGTCCACATGACCAGTGTCCTGACGACAGTCACTGTCAGCAAGTGGGCCTCTCTGTGTGCCCAGCTCTGGGCATTTTGGAGTCACCAGCCCAATACATCCTTTCATGTCGTCATGCAGTAGGTATCGTGATCATCCTCAGGCCCCAGAGGAGAAGCTCAGAGAGGTGCAGATGCTTGCCTAAGGTCACACAGCTGATGAGAGCCTGATTAGATATTGAAGCCCAGGACTACTGGACTCTAGAGCCCTAGCAGATGTCACACAGCCATAGGCTGACAGAGTTAAGAACCTCTGGACTCGGGACTCAGATAGTTATGTTGTTTGAGAGTCCCACCCTATTCCAGGCTGTGCTAATGCACAGCCAAGGCTGGGAGCCCTGAGCTTCTCCAACCTTCTCATTGTACAAATGGAGACATCGAGTCCTCCAGCAGAAGCACTTGCTCTGGGTCCCAGTCCTTGTCCCCTTTCTGTCCCCAGGAAGAGGGTGCAGGCTGGAGGGTCTAGAGCCGGCACCCCACTCTCTGATGAATTCTCAAAGTGGGCATTTGCAGAGCCGATCCCAGCAGAGGGGTGAGGAGATAGACTGTCCATTGTGCACATCTGCAGCCACCCAGAGGGGGAGCTTGAGATGATTTCTGTCTCCACCTCCACATCTCCAGGCCTCTTGTGCCCCTCCTTCCTCATGCAGCCCACCCATCCCTACTCCTCCCCCCGAGCCAGCTTTGCAGGGCCATGATGGATCTCTGCTGTTCCTGGCCACAGATGGCGCATCTGCCACTCTGCACCAGTGCCCCAGCCGGTTCTGCAGCGAGGGGTCAGTGAATGATGATGAAGTGAAAAAGGGGGTGCCTGGGGGATGCAGGGGCTCCGAGACAGGAGTAGTACTGTAGGAGGCTCAGCATCATCCCCCAAAGAAGCTCTGCGTTGTATCCTTCCAAATTTTGAATCAAATTTGTTACACCAAATGAGAGGGCTCAAACAATAAACTGCACTAGAAAATGGCAGGCAGCTTGCACGTGCAAATAAGGGCTTTGCCTTTCCAGAAGAAGGGGCATCTGCGCCATTTCTCAGCCAGGGCAAGACAAGTGAGTTGCTTCCTGGGTTTTCTATCCCAGGGAAGTCTTAAGCAGCCCTCAGAAGTCTCCCTCTTCATCACCCACCAAAGTTGAAGTCAGTCATTCCTATTCCTTCACCAAATGTACCAAGTGCCCTCTGCGTGTCCACCCTACACATAGCTGTGACCTGCAGATGTATCCAGTCCATGCTGCCACAAAGCTTAGCGCCAGACAAGACAGGTGAGAGCCCAGGTGGAGAGGCATAGCACACTGAGGGAGCTGCAGAGCTGGGGACAGATGAGAAGGCAAAGGCCCCATGTGGCTACAGCTGGGAGGAGGTGGTTTCTGCACAGGGAGGCCCCAGCTGCCTGGCTTAGAGCTGTGGAATCTCAGGGGACTGCCTGGAACTGCCACCCCCAGTTTCACAGTGAGACCAGGTCCTCCTGGATGGACTGTCTGGTTGACCCTATGATCCTGTTTCTGTCTCTAAAGTAGTTAATTCACAGCCCCTGCTGGCCCCACTCACAACTGGGATTGCCACCACCCACATGAGGCTGCCTGCTGAGGGTCAGTGGGTTTGGGTTGTCTGGCTGACCTCCTTCCCTTCCCCAGCTCCTCTTGCAACTAAAAGTCACCCTCTGAGCCTCCGTTGGCCACTGAAGTTCTCCTGAGGGACCCTGGGGACTTGTATGTGACCTTGTGTCCCAGGGACACTGGCCAGGGCATCTCCCCAGACCTCTGCGAGTGCAGTGTCCTCGTCTTTAAATGGGTGTCCTCACTGCCCCTCACAGAGCCTGAGCCTGTGGGGGAGGGGGGTCCCAGAAAGCCCCCACACTGTGACTTGCAAGAAGGCCCCTCCGGTGGAAGGAGTTTACCTTTGTGAATCCACAAGGACTTGACTCAGCCATCTGAGGAGTCCTGTCCTGTGAGGCTCGGGTCCCTCAGGCAGGTGGGGGGCTCTGCCGACCATCTTTCTGGCCCCTGTTCCACTGGGACCTCCCTGGACAGTGGTCAGAGTACAGGAGCAGGTGGGATGGATCCAAATCCCCTATCTACCTGCCTAGGGCTGCCCGCTCTTGCCTGCTTCTTGTCCTTGGTGAACTCCCTGGACACCCACGGCTCTAATTTGATGACCATGTCACGGGAGATGCTGGCCAAGGATCTGGCAGGAAGACAGGCACCCTCATGGGCTGCTGAGATGCCAACCAGGGTGACTCGAGGGAAGCGATTGGGCAGTAAAGACCCCAAGCCTGAGGAGCATCGCTGCTATTGATACCCTGACCCCACCTGCAGGAATCTGTCCCCAGGAAGTGGTCAGGAATTCGGGAACCGGTTCCCCACAGCAGGATGCGTGAGAGCAGCCCTGCAATCCTCTGCGCGTCTGAGGGTGGAGCTGGTGAGGTAAATCTCGGCATCTGAATGAGGGACAATTACGGAGCCATTAACATCATGCTTTTGAGGAATTTTCAATGATGTGGGAAAACGCTGATGATATAATGGTGAGTGGAGAGAATTGAATATAGAGTATGGTCCCAATTACATAATATTTGAGTATGTGCAGAGAGGAAGTTCAGATGATGATAATGACGGCAGTGGTGAAGGCAAGCGCTGCTACTCATTGAGCACGGACTGTGTGCCTGGGTTTGCTTTCCTTAGCTCATTTCGCCTCAAAGCGACCCTGTGTGCTGGGAACTCTCCCGGGTCCCATTTTACAGATGAGGAAAATGAGGCACAGAGAGGAGGTTGGTGACTGATAGAGGGCCATGGAGCTGAGACAGAACTTGGCCCAGGTCCGGCCGCCTCTGAAACCTCCTCAGTACCCTCCACTACTCTCTGCATCCACCGGGCAGTCAAAGCCTTACTGAGAGCACCATGGAGGATGCGTTGGTGCAGATCACTCCTCCTTTCTGAGCTTGGCGTCATTACCAACCTGGTTTTATAGACAGTGACTTGAGGATCTACTGGTGATCTATGATGATGGGGCTCTGGCCAGGTCTGAGGACTGGACCTCTAGTGTTCTTGCCCCTGCTATGAGCCACTGGGTTGGGCCAGGGGAGACAGGCACAGTCCTGGGCCACCACACCCTGAGGCTGCTGGGCCTTCACAGAGCTCCTCCTGGGACCCCACCTGCCCAGGCCTACTGAGCCCTGGTGACTCCCCTGTGTTGGTTCTGTCCCTAAAGAGTCCTTGAGTTGATCCAGGTGTCTCTCCTATGGGCTGTTCCAGCAACTGAGGCTAGGTAGGGACAGACAGCCTATGGCTGCCTGGTAACCCACTCTAAGCTCATTAGAGCTGCTTTTGAATCTATCACCTTCAGAGAAAGGCCAACACCAGGGCAGGAGGATCCAGGCACCATCACTCAAGGACTCCTCAAACTTGGAAGCTTTGTTACTTCCCTGATCCATGGATGCATCACTGAATTATTTTCCTTAACACTGATTTCTGCCGGCTATCCCCAACATCCCCACCCCAACTCACAGTCCCTGCATCTCCTGTGCCAAATCCAGGCCTTGCAGGACACCAGCAGCAGGATGGCAGGCTGGTTCTCCATGCAGGCCAACATGCTCACTCACATACCTGAAAAGGCCACCTGGACTTCATCCTCCCAGCCTGGTGTGCACATGTCTCATGGGCTGCTTATGTTGAGGGATCAAGCTGTTTATTCTCTGAAAAATGGTGCAGAGGATCCAGGCTTCTGGGGAAGAGGAAGAGAGATTTGGCTGTTCTTCCCCTATACCCTTCCCTGCCACCCCTCCCCCCTGCAGGTACTTGGACCTGGAAGCTTCACTACAGCCATGCAGTACCCTGGCTGCCAGAGACCTGCCTCTTTCTCAGCAGAATCTGGGTGCAGCCAGACCCCCTGCTCATCAGCCTGCGCCATGTGCATTCACGGGCTCCGGAAGCTGGCTGATGTCAAGGGGCCTGGGCGTGTACACTTTTCCTTTGCAAAGCATATTTCCTCCCCATTCTCCATAGCCCTGCGAGTCTCAGGAAATGAGAAAATCGAGTCATGAAGAAGTCAGCTGTTAACCTGTAAGTTAAGCAACATGAGCTGAGTCCATATCTGATTGATACCAAATCACCGCCTTCCCTTGAGAGGAAAGAACCTAAAATCTCTGGGCAGGACAGACAGGAAGGGAGTTTACACGTGGGGCTAAGAACAAATGTATCCCCCCAACTGATGCCTGGGTTTCTACCAAACACTCACAGGGGTAGGGGGAACTCTTGACACTTCTCACCTACTGGGACAGTATTGATGCTGCAAAAACGCCTCCTTGCAATGCACTGAAATCCATCCACCCATTTGTACTGACTACTTACTGTGCGCCAGGCACTGTTGTAGGCCCCAGACACAGAACAGTAGACACAATAGATGGCCCTCCATGAAGATGACATTTTTCTGAGAAGAAAGACAATAGACACAGCCAGTCAGGTCCTGAGCAGGGCGGGGTAAGCACACAGCAGGCTAAAAGGGTGGGTGCTGGGCTGGTGGAAAGTTGATATTGGGTCATTCTGGTCACAACTGGGGAATGTCCACACTTTGGCTGGGCACATGGCCTGTCAGCTGGTGTGTACTGGGGCTGCCAACCTCAGCCTCCAAGAGGCTTGCCCTTCTAGCCTCTCCCAACCTCCTGCAGGGTCCCCTTGGCCAGCAGATGGAGGCAGCCATGACTGCCTATGGCCACTGTAGTCACCTCAAAAGGCTAACTCTACAAAGCCAGCCTGGACTCTGCCTTCCCTTCCCTTGGCCACAAGCTGAGCATTTTAAAGTTAATTGGTTTTGCAATTAAAAGATGCAGGGAACAGGTGATGCAATTAATTTTACATAAATGTGTTTGGGAATGAAGTGTTCCCACCTTCTCTGTGTCCTTAAATGAAGCCAGTGTTTACTTCCAAATGGGAAGCCTTCTAGGCATATCAATCTGGGCAGCTCACACAGCTTGACAAGGGAGAATTCTTCATCCTGCCTTTCTTTTGCGGGTGTTTTGTGTGGTTCTTTGGGTCCTGCCAGGATTCTGGTTCAGGAGTAAGCAGAATTTCCCTTGTCTTGTAGGCAAGAAGACAGAGGGTCGGGGAGGTAGAGTGGTTCACCCAAGGTACAATCCAAGGCTAGACTAGAGAGCAGAGTCAAGTCACCGCCCATTTAGAAGCCAAAAAGGTGTCTGAGTTTAAAAGAGGACCCAACTCCTTTCACCAAATGAAGCAGCCTGGCAAATGTTAGGGCCCAGTCCGTGCAGGCTCCACCCTTAGCCCTCAGTGTAGATCACTTCGCAGTCTTCTGGGGGGATGTCGTGTTCCAGTTTCACTGAAGAGGAAACCAAGGGTCAGAAAAGTGCAGGGGGCTCGCCGTGCATGGCGTTAGCATCCTCCAGCTTCAGGGCGGCCGGTTCCTCCTTCTCTCCCTGTCTGTGGGGTTAAGGGAAAAGACGCTGAAATCAGTGGGTGGGGGGGACAATGGAAGGCCTCCTCCTCCGAAGGGGGAGCAAACTTTTAAACACCTACTATGTTCCTGGAGAACATTTTAAGAATTCAGACCGAGACCCCAAAGCCCCTTCCGCACAGGGAAGCAGCTGCTCTGTGGTCCCCATGGTGGACAGCAGGTTTCACCTACCCACTGAGAACACTTTGTCCTCAGGAAGGCGTGAGGCAGGGCTGACCAGCCACAGCCTGTCCCGTCTGCTGGTCACAGGCTCGGACCCTGGCTCTGCTGCTTTCCAGCTATGTGGTTGGAGGAAGTTACGCCCCTCCCTCTGGGCCTCGGTTTTCTCACCAGTAAACAAGCTCATCATAAGACCTCTTCTTGCTCTTGCTCAGGTAGGTCTTGAACTCGTGAGCTCAAACAATCCACCACCCTCAGCCTCCCTGAGTGCTAGGATTACAGGCATGAGCCACCATACCCGCCAGAGGTTTTGATGACTGTCAGGTTCTAAGACGCTGGTGTTGATGACTGTCAGGCTCTAAGATGCTGGTGTTCTCATGAGTGACTCTTTACTGCTGAAGAAACTCCCATCAGAATATGTCATCAACCAGGAGTGGCGTTTTCCTCTTCCTGGGTCCCCTAGCCAACTCTATAATGTGCCATGTAAGCTTGGCTCTTTGTGGCTTAGACGCTGTAAATTTTTTTCGGCACTTCGAGCATCACACGCTCACCTTATCTGCATGCTCCCGTCTCCAGAATAAATATTAGATGATGACAAAGCTTTGGAGATTCTTTTGTGTGCACGGGAGTTAAGTCTTCGGGCAAGTGTTTTGACACAGGGCCTTATTCCTGCACTCACTACAAGGTGGGACTTGTGGTTGGGCTGCAGGGAGCCTGAAAGAGGAGGGAGGGTCCTTCTTTCCTGCTCAAGGGACTGAAAGGGGCTCTTTGTCTGCAGAGGCTTCAGGCTGATGTAGGGACAAGGCAGGAGGGAGAACATCTCCCAGTGGAGCTGAAAGGAGAGAACCAGCTTGTGCTTTTTTGATGTTGATATCATTACTCTCATGTTAAAGGAGAGGAAACAGCAACCCAGAGAGGTTTGGGGAGTTGCCTGAAGCCACAAACACAGAGAAGTTAGAGTCCAGTTACTCCAGCCCTCTCCTGGCTACAAAGCTTTTAGAAAACTCCTGCCAGTTAAAGGAAATGCTATTGGCAATCTCTGTTCACTGATGTCAATCACACCTTCTTACAAACCTCCTCTTTTACCTACGCAAGCATATCCTTCCCATTTAATCAATCTGCAATGCTAATTAAACGTGGATTGATTATAAATGAATGCACTTAGACACCACATGAGGTAAATCAGGGCTCTTATCAATACGATAACCTTGCAAGTATCCTATGAAGTTCTTTACACCTTCTGTGCTTCAAGCTTACACGATATTGCCCAGTTCTTACTGATTAGCAAATCTTTATAAATTGATAAAAATTAATTGGCCATGGTGAGGGGGTGAGTTTGACCCAGGTCAAGGGTTCTGTGGCCTGGCCAAGGGGGAATCGGGATGAAGAAACTAGGAGTACTTGGGACACTCCCTGTGGTTATTGTCCCTCACATGGCTCTCGCCAGGTCTCCATCCCCGCCAGGGTTCAGGCTGCCCTCCTCACTGCCCCACACCATGGCTTGCTGATTCCAGTGTCTTCCTCTCAGCCATGTGAATGGTCACTCTCAAAGGCCAGTCTCACTGGAAACCTGCTAAGGCTTTCTATTTCTTAAAAATGTCTTAGCCTGGCAGCCAGGCACAGTGGCTCACCCCCATAGTCCTAGCACTTTAGGATGCCGGGGATGGCGGATCATTTGAGCTCAAGAGTTCAAGACCAGCCTAAGCAAGAGCAAGACCCCATCTCTACTAAAAATAGAAAAATTAGCCAGGAGTTATAGAAGGCACCTGTTGTTCCAGCAATTTGGGAGGCTGAGGCAAGAGGATTGTTTGAGCCCAAGAGACTGAGGTGCTATGAGCTATGATGATGCCATGTCACTCTGCCTGGGGGCAATGGAATGAGACTCTGTCTCAGAAAAAAAGAAAGTCTTAGCCTGGCATTCAAGCCCTTCTCTTCATCCCATCCCCCTCCACAGACCATCTTTAGCTCTGAACCCACCGAGTGACTGTCCGGGCTCCCCAGACTGAGCTCTCTATAGCCCACGGGGTCGTGCACATCCGTCTCTTTTGCCCTCCCTTGTGGTTCCTCCAGCCAATTCACACACACCATTAAAACCCAACTTACTTTACTTCCTCCAGGAAGCCCTCCCTGACTGTTCATTTTTATAAGGCTTGAATCAATTATCTACAATTATAGAGAGCCTCACCTCATTGGCTAAGGTTAAAACATGGTTACTGCTTACTCCTTTGGGGTGAGCTGTAGGTTGGCCAGGCAGCTCTGGTGATCTTGGCTGGTCTCACTCGTATGTCTAGGAAGTTCCATGGTTGCTGGCTGATGTAGGCTGACCTCGGCTGGGGTGATGGGAGCAGCCTGGTTCTACTCCATGCATCTCTCGTCCTGCAGAAGGCTAGTCCAGGCACATTCTCACAGCAATGGCAGAGATGCTGGAGCCAGCCCCAAAGCATCTCAGCGGAGTCAACTCTTCCGACATCCACTGCCCAAAGCAAGTCACACAGGGGAGTATCTGTTTTCTTTCAAGGAGTAGGACGGGTTTCCCACTCATGGCACTGCAAAGTTACATAGCAAAGGGTGCTAATCTAGAGGGGATAAGAAGCTGGGGGCAAAGGACACACTTCCCCACAGAGCAAGAAGCTTTCATTTCTCAAAGCTCTCAAGACTCTGCAATGAAGTGACCTTTTCAATCTTTTCAATATCTTTATTGTGTTATAATTGACATACAATACACTGGCTATATCTAACATATCAATTTGATGAGTCTGACCTGTATTCACAACTCTATAGTCACCCCTACAATCCAGGTAATAAACATAACCATCATCCCAGACACCCATCACCCCCAGATGTTACCAAATGTGTCCCCTGTCCCTTGGTAATCCGCCTCCTATCAATCTCGACCACACTTTCCTCTACCCCAGGCAACAATTACTCTGCTTTCTGTCACTATCAATTAGTTTTCATTTTCTAGAATATTATCTGATGGAATCGTCAGGTTCGTACTCTTACTTGTCATCCAGCACAAAAGGCATCACGAGTCATCTATGTTGTATCAATATCTCCTTCCTTTGTCTTGCTGAAGACCATTTCATGGCATGCGTAGATCATATCTTACTTATCTATTCACCTGTTGGTGGGTATTTGGCTAGTCTCCAGTTGACGGCTATTATAAACAGCTGCTGCGAACAGACATATGTTTTCTCTCTTTGGCAAACACTTCAGAGTAGAGTGACCAGATCATATGGTGATGGGTTTACACTTTCTTAGGAGCCGCCACGCAGTTTTCCAAGGGGCCTCTGCTTTTGCAGTCCCCTCCGCAGTGCAGGAATGTTCCAGTTGCCCGTCATCCTCACCAGCACTGGGTTTTGTCAGTTATTTTCTATAATAGTGGTGGTGAAGTGGTATCTGACTGTGGGACTCATTTGTCCCTATTGGGGCTGAAGTGTCTGTTCAAAGAAGATCTTTCAGAATAGTGGCCTTCGTTTTAATGTTACTGAATTTAGAGAGCTCTTTATATGTTCTGGATATAAGTCCTTTATCAGATAAATGTTTGGCAAGTATATATTTTTTTCTTACGGCAATATCTCACTCGGTTGCCCAGGCTAGAGTGCCGTGGCATCAGCCTAGGCTCATAGCAACCTCAGACTCCTGGGTTCAAGTGATCCTCCTGCCTTAGCCTCCTGAGTAGCTTGGGGCTACAGGAACCTGCCGCCCGGCTAATTGTTCTGTTTTTAGTGGAGGCGGGGTCTCCCTCTTGCTCAGGCTGGTCTCAAACTTCTGAGCTCAAGTGATCCTCCCACCTCAGCCTCCCGGAGTGCTAGGATTGGAGATGTGAACTGCTGTGCCTGACCCTGAGACTTTCAAACACATTGATCAGTCAATGATTGGTAAGAGCTGTAGTGAGAAGGCCTGTGCTGGCAGAATGTCACGATCGGATCCATCCCCTCTTTAAGAATAATCACCAAAAAATAACAAAGAGAGCAACTAGTGAAGCCTCATCAAATCCATATTCCTGTCCCAGTGACCCTGACTCTATAGAGATGTCATCCTAAAAATCACGGTCACAATGGGGACAGGGTTGGCCTGTGGGAAGGTGGACTGAGTCCAGAAAATGTCACCCCTAAGGCTGGCAGAGCATCATTTTGCTGATGCAAGATCGCCCTCTAATGGCCGAGGCCCCTCCAGCCGCCAAGGCCCATCCAGCCACTGAGCTCAGCCCCCTTGGGGCTCTGCGAGGCAACTGGAACAGAGATAAATGGGAACAACGCTTGGGCTCCCAAGTTTCTGATGAATACAAGTGTTTTTACTCACTGGGCAAATATCTCAGTGGTGATGGATGGAAACAGACCCGTGCCTATGGCATCCATTCTCACTCCTCCAGATGAGGCCGCCGAGGCAGGGAAGGTCAGGGGAACGGAGCCAGGAGGGGAGAAGCTGGCGCACACACAGGGCATAACTCCCATGTCAGGCTTCCTGAGGGGCCCAGCCTTTACTGTGCAAGTAACAGGACCTCAGCCATAGCCCCTGCGCTGTGGGAAGTCCATCCCACACTCCAGGTGCTAAGGATGTCTGGGGTGGCCAGTGTTCTAGCACCTGCTGCTCTTCAGTCCAGCTCCTACCTGGGTCCTCCAAACCCTCTCCCCGTCTGGTCTCCTGCAGCCTCTGACCTTTCGCTGCCCCATGGTTACCCGAGCTTAGGAACCCCGCCAGCCCCCTGCATTTCCTGCAGAACCACAAAGATGAGGCTGTTCCCTGCCACTGACATCCCAGAAGGTTAGGGCACAGTGAAGGGTCACAGCACAAGCAAAAGGACAGATACCCTTACCTGGGACTCTGGAGATTTCTCTGGCTGGCCTTGCCCTTCCCTGCCCCCTGATCTGCTGCTCTGGAGTTAAGTACTCCATCCTAGGACCCCTCCACCATACCCAAATGCTAGATCCCCCCACCCCCCTCTCTTCCTCTCCTGGGCTGTTGCTAGGTACTACTAGGTGCTGAGTGCTGCCTTTGACAGGCGTAAAGGCCCCAGAGCAGATGTTGTCTACCCCAGTCCTTGGTGATGCCATCATGGGCACCATGAGGCAGCTGCAGAATGTGGTGGTCAGGGACCTGCCCAGAAGCCCAGCGCTAAATCTCAATGGCACCACTCTACCTGGGGAACTTTGGACAAGTTCCATAACTGCTCTGTTCCTCGGTTTGTTCATCTATTAAAGGGGAAAACAGTGGTTGGTCCTCCATAAGGAAGGTTTTTGAGGGGGTTAAATAACTTAAAACTTTTCAAGGGCTTAGAATAACACCTGCCACGCTAAGCACTCCGTTACTACTCATTCACACTTCACTCCCTCGCCTCACAAGCGACTTGCTCTATGCCGAATCCCAGACTGGACTCCTTGGTCTGTCAGAGGACGATGTGAGTGGGAAGGAAGAGCAGAGGAGGAATGTTTGCTCTCCTAGTCTAGAAGCTGTGGATGCCCAGGGAAGAGGGGGTTGCACTTCTACATATAAGGAGCTCCCTGTAACACCTTCTGAGGTCGTGACTGTTGAGGTGGCACTGTGATGAGTTAAAGTGTTACTGATGGATGCCTGAGGGAGAGAAGGAGAGATGGGGGCAGGCAGGGGGGTCCCCTGTCGGGGCATGTGTTCTTTGAAGGTCTAAATCTACACTGACTCTGCAGAGCTCTAGAAACTGTCAACGGTATGGTGGATAAAGGTAACTCATTCCTTCCCTCCTTCTGTCCTTGGTTTACTCAGCACCTGTTTAATTGAGCATCTACCATGGGCCAGGCTCTGGGCCGATGCTGAGGAAGCAGTGGCAGATAAGCTCGAAATCGTGTCTGCCTTCAGGAAACTTACAGTCAAGGAGGAACAGACATCAGGCAATTAAGGACAGATTTTAAGGATCTGATGAGAAGGATCGTTTCCCCGCACATCAGGAGCAGGAGAGGAAGTGAGTGGCTTTGGGGGGAGGATAAAAAGTGTGGGAGAAGTCAGGGAGAAGAAATATCAGGCCTAGGAGCCAGCAGATGCTAAGGCCTGGGGTGGAGAAGGGGCATGAGACATGTAAGGGACTGTGTGGAGACCTCGGTGATTAGAGGCAGGTGACGGAGGGGACAAGGCCCAAGAGGAAGCCAGAGAGATGGGCACGGCCAGGTCACCCAGGCCCTGAAGGCCCTGCTGGATGTCTGGTCTTCATCCTGAGAGCAGGGGGTGCCCCTAGAGGGGATGAGACCAAAAAGCAGATTATCCTGCCTGGAGGGAGCTGGAGCAATTTTTTTTTTTTTTTTAAATAAGAGGAAGGGCTTTATTCACCACCTGGGAGCTTATGGCATAGAAGAATTCCAAATGGCCACGCTCCCTGGCTGGCTTGGTCTTTCTCTTTTTATCTACACTTAAAAAGTTCCAACCTACAGGTGCCTTTTTTATTGGCCAAAGCTGGAGCAATTTTTAGATGAAACAATGGGAGTGGACCCCATGTCCCTGGTCCCATGGGCAGGGGATTCCATGGCACTCATCCTGTTCACGAGAGCTCCATTTCCATGACCTAATCACCTCCTAAAGGCCCCACATCCTGACACCATCACCTTAGGGGATGAGATTTCAACATATGTATTTAGGGGAGACACAGACATTCTGACCAGCAGGAGGCATGGACTTAGGTGGAGAGAAGCAAAGTTACGATTTGTGGGTTCAGGCCTCACACTGGGCCCTTTTGCCCTGGAGTGGCCAGTGGGCAAGGCTTTCCCCAGTCCTGACTGGGGCCAATGGCCAGACTCCACCCAATGCCATGGGATGAAACTGCAATGAGCTCATGACGAAATGAGAAAAAGAAGGTCACTGTGGCTTCAGTATCAAGTTGCCAACTGTCACTTGTTGGAAAGACCGTTAACCACACAATCTCATTGTTCTTACTTTTGGTTCAACTTTTGTTTCTTTTTCTTTTCTTTCCTTCCTTCCTTCCTTCCTTCCTTCCTTCCTTTCTTTCTTTTTTTTGATGAAAGGATTGTGAGAGCTGATTTTGGTTGCTATCTTGGAATTTTCTCTTCAACTGTTCTCCCTTACCCCAATATCCCAGCCCTAGTCTCCCCTCCTCTTCTTTTTATTATTATTATTTTTTGGAGACAGAATCTCACTCTGTCTTTTGCCCAGGCTAGAATGACATGGCATCAGCCTAGCTCACAGCCACCTCAAACTTCTGGGTTCAAGTGATCCTCCTGCCTCAGCCTCCCAAGTAGCTGGACTACAGGCACCTGCCACAACACCAGGCTAATTTTCTATTTTAAGTAGAGACAGGATCTAGCTCTTGCTCAGGCTGGTATGGAACTCCTGAGCTCAAGCAATTCTCAACCTTGGCCTCCTAGAGTACAGGATTACTGGCGTGAGCCACCACGCTTGGCCTCCCCTCTTCTTCTTCACACCCCAGCAATGATACTCCAGCCCATCACGGCCTCCAGACATCACAGCTTCCAGAGCCACCGGCACCCCTTATAAAAAGGACCCCAGAGAGTGCCTCAATTCCTTCAGCCATGGGAGGACACAGCAAGGTTCTGTCTCCTGAACCAGGAAGCACATCCTCACCCACTGAATCTGTAGCTTGAGCTTGGACTTCTCAGCTTTCAGACCTGTGGGAAATATGTTTCTACTGTGGGTAAGGTCCCCAGTGTATGGGATTTTGTTACAGCACCTCCAAGGGACAACTTCTGTTCAAACTTGCCCCTCCCTTGCCTGTCCCAGACTTGGCATTCTGGGCCCAGCCATCACTAAGGGCCTCAGTTTAAACAGTAAAGGGGGTTCAACTCGATGATCTCCTAGTTCCTCGCTCCTCTGCAGTGTCCACGAATCTGTGAGACTATGTAGGAAAATCTTGTTCATATATTCACAGAAAAAAAGGCACTCGGTCTACTGTGCTGGTCTGTCTAGGAAAAGTCAGTCAGTGAACAAACATTATGAATCATGAACGCCATGACCAGAAACTGAAAGACACAATTTCATGCTGGTCATTGCTGGCCTGGCTGCAGGCAGCTTAAGTTCCCAGCGTGAGCTGAGTAGGATGAAGCCCTGACCAGCACCAGTGTGCCCCCTCCTCTGACATGTGAGTCACAGGATTAACTAAGCCAGCGAGAAGAAATGAGGCCCTTCCAGATAACAGAGCCTCAAGAGAAATAGATCAGCAAGGAGGGGCTGACACCTGATGCCTGGAGAGGAGACATGGGCATGAGGAGTGTCACCATCTCTGTTGGTCATCATTGTCATCATCGTGATTAGAAGAACAGCCAGGCATTATCATGAGCCTACTGTGCACCAGCCCCCTCCTCCAAGCTCAGGGCAGCAGCAAGCTCAGGGCCCAGCACACAGTAGATGTCTGTAGTGGTTGGACTGATATTAACCCAGTGGCCACGGGTGATGTCTATTTTTCACTTTTGCAAGAACAGCATCTCCTCACATTTCTGCAGTTCACAGCCCAGCTCTTTGCAAACTTCTAAGAGTGAGAATAAAGGAAAAGGTAGGCAAGGCTGCCCATGTCCCCGACATGGAAGTGTCATTCATGAAGGGCTACCTGCTGTGAGCTTGAGGCTGCCCCTTCAGGTCACTGAGGCAAGTTGGCATCCTCATTCCTGGAGCATAGTGTAAAAGCAAGCATCTCTGAAAGGCCCGGCATACATGCTGCCCCTGCCCCTGTGTCCCTGTCCTTCTCAAGTACCTCTCAGGTCCCAGTGGTGACAACGGCTCTGTTCTATCAAGGTCCAGCTGTTTTCATGGGGACTTTAAATAATCCCTCTGCTGCCAAGAAATATGTGTCCTGCTGAGATGTGTGTGCTGTGAACAGATGCTCCAGAGAGGTTCAAGGCCTGGTGACTGTTGGACAATGACCACAAAGCGCCCTCTCTGCCCTTCTGTCCTTTAAGAAGTCAGTTTCCAATGACTCAGCAGAGATCACCATGGAGCATCAGGCCAGGTGCAGGGCTCTGGGAAAGGGAGAAAGAGCAGTCATGTTCCTGTGCTTGAGGAGGTCATGGTCAGATGGGGAAGGCAGGCCCACCTACAAAGCACCAGACTACAGGTTGCAACAGTGGCTGCCATTCTATGAGCACCTGCTATATATAATTACTGTGTGTTAGGCACAGAGCAGGGAGATTCAGAGGTGTGGTCTCTAACCTCCCTGCTACAAAGTCAGTTTAAGCATTCCCATTTTAGAGATGAGAACACTGAAACTGAAGAAGTTGGGGAACTTACCCAGGATCACACAGCCAGGGAGGGATTGAGTCAACCCATGCTGTCAGCCCAGCAACATGAGGAAAGATCTGCCCAGCCGCACCCTCTCACATGGAGGCCTAAATATTTACTTAGCATCTATTGTACATCAGGCACTGTGTTTCCTGGTGGTAGCTACAGAGCAGGATTGGGACTCCTTGGTTCTGTTCACAGTCTGCTGGGGTGGACTAAAGGCAAAAATGGTCACCTGAGCCAGGTGGTCAGAATCCGGAGGAGCTGCTATATTACAAGGGCATCATCTACCTCAGAGGTTCCTCAAGGTCACCCACATGAGCCCAGTTCTGTTTGGGCATTCCAGCCCAGCTTCCGAGCAAGAGGCAGGGCTTAGGTTCACTTTGTACAATAATATTGTTTTTACCTGCTCAAGATCCATTTCCCACCCCTGCACCCACCATTCTCCAATGTTCCTTTAGAAACTGTGCCCCTCCTACACTTGCTATCTAGGTGCTTTGGCCAGGGCAGAGCCAAGCCCTGCTCTACTGGCTGGAAAGGTAACCATGTGACTCAGTCCTGGCCAGTCAGTGACTTCCATCTCTCCACTACCCCGGCCCCACCCCAGAACTTAGTGATTGGCTTAGAGATGAGCACGTGATTCAGTGTAATCCAATCAGAGTTTGCCCTTGGGCTTTTACTGAAAAAGTAGTGTAAAAGATTTTTCTTTCCTTTATGATTGCTAAGCTGGTAGAGCATAACACTGCTTTTGCATAACACTGCTTTTGCATTGTAGGTAGAACCTGTCTGAAAATAAAACCAACCCAGATCAACAGATCTCTGAAAGTTGGGGAAACATAGAAAAAGAGAGATGATCAAGGCAAAAACCCGCTGCTTTGCTTCCAGCTCTAATTCCAGTGACAGAACCCTCCTGCACAGACTAGGACAACTACTTGAGTTCCTGGGGCACCCTGCCCTAAATGTTCCAGTTCCGTGAGCCAACACGTTTCTTTTTCTCCTTGGGTCAGTTTGCAGTGTGTTTCTATCACCCCCAAACCAATGAGTCCCAATCCTGCTCTGTAGCTACCACCAGGAAACACAGTGCCTGATGTACAGTAGGTGCTAAGTAATTATTTAGGCAATGAAGGGAAAAACAGTGAATGAGGCTGGCCACTTCTCCCTCTCTGCCTCCTCAGTCCCTGTCCTCCAGCTGCAGAGAACCCAAATGGGACCATCACTCTGGGAATTAAGACTCGATAAACAACCCTCTGCTTCCCCACAGCAGCAGCCGTGTCTCATCACTGGGCCCTGGGGGAGGACAGCTGGGCTCAGGGGGGTGGTTGGCTGGCATTTTTGTGCAGGAGCAGCACCCCCAGGAAATATTGGAAGTGGGCTCAGAGCTGCAGTGCTGGGTGCTGGGACCCAATTCTCCCGGCCACTGGGTGCTGGAATTGAAGGACAATGACAGTAGCTCTGCACGTGTCCACAGAACTTTACAGTGGGCAGCACGTCCACACAGAATAGGTAAGCTGGCTCTTCTTTTTTTAAGAAACAATGTATTGACAAATATTTGTACGTGTTTATGGGGTAAATGTGATATTTTGATTCTTTGCCACTTGCCACCATGTGACCATGTCTCCTCTCTGGAGCCAGCGTTTCTCATCTGCATAATGGCCCAGCTCCCAGTCCTGCCATGAGGAGTAAATGGGATAAGGATTCAGCCCTGTGTGTGACAGCTACATAGGAAGCGTGCAGTAAATAGCCAGTGGCTGCTATTAATGCCCCACTTAAGACATGCAGAGACAAGGCCTTACTGAGGTGGCGTGACCTACCCAGAGGGTCGAAGCAGGGAAGAGCAAGGTCTGGCTGACTCCCAGGTCAGTGCTCCACTCACTATGTCCTGGGGTCTCAGGAGGAGGCTAATGGGCACTACCTGTCATTTCCACAGGAGGGCAGAGATCCCAGGGTCCCCTGCATCCTGCCAGGGAGATGGCTACCTGAATATTGTCATCAAGTAGGCCCCAGGATGCCTAGAAGAGCCAGGCTCTCTGCAGACAGCACTGAGGGCAGATCTGGGAGGGGAGCATGGAGTGACCAGAACATCACCCCTCACACTTCCAATAAACACTGCTTTAATGACACTGTACCTTCATTTCCATCACCATGGGATGTACACAGCTTGACTGAATGAATGAATTCAAATATAACATTTTGCATGGAGGAAATAGAGTCTCCCAGAAGTCAAGTGATTTGCCTAAGGTCACATGGCCAAGGATGGCACAGCAGATTTAAATCCAAGCCTCTGCTAGTAAGGCCCATGCTCCTCTCACTCCACACTGCCCTGCAGAGCAGAAAGAAGGAGTTAGGAAGGAAGTGACTAGCATGGGCTGGAGGCACCAGGGAGGGCTTCCAGGAGGAGGGGGAGCCCATGTTGGGCCCTGAGGACAAACTGGAGAAGAGTGTGAGTGAGGGAGGTACAGCCCACGGTTTGCTGCTCTCAGATCTTTAGGCCTCTGGGTCAGGATTTCAATGTGAGTACCCTCAACGTCTTTCTGGACAGGCCTCTCCCCACCCAGAACCTCTCCCCAGAGCAAGTGGGGCTGCACAGGCCCAGGTGGGAGGCGGCTCTCAGGTAGGGGGTGATGGGCAGGGTGGAGTGGGAGCTCCTGGGGACCCTGATCACTTGGTTTCAGGCCCAGATACACCTTAAGGGAGCAAGTGTCCTTGCCCATCTGCTGTGAGCGGGACGATGATCTCACAAATGGCTCTGATGAGGCCATTAGACCGCATTCCATCAGCCAATGGGCCCCACCAGCCCCACAGACAATCCTTGCAAAGTGTCTCATCAGTGGAGAAATACACAACCAAAGGGCCCTGCAATTTCCCTTGCAAATTCCCCATGTGGGCAGCAGCCCGAGAAGGTAAGAATCTCCCTATTATGTGCACAATTGGGGAAATTAGTCCGCTTCTCTTCCTTGCTCTGTCTCTGAGGCCCATTTCCCCGTAATGAGCCTGCAGAAGCAAAACAGCATCACGTGGGTATGAAAATACACATCAGCTCAGCTGCCGGGGGGTATTCTTGAAACTATTTTGGGAGCCAGATGCCTGCGTGGGTGGGAGATGCATCCGTTCTCTGCACAGATCAGCTTTCCAGATGCAGGCCCAGGAAGCTGAGTTGGCCATTCTTTTAAATCTCAGATCCCTTTCCTTTTGTCTACCCTCGCTCCCCTTGGCTGGCATTTGGTGGTGCCAATGAAATGCAGACCCTGAGGATGGCACCAGGGATTTAGTGCCATCTCTAAATATCATGGCCCGGGCATCTCTTTCACCCTCCGCCTGAGACAGAGTTCCCACCCCTGGGGGACCCTGAGCCCTGCAGTGTCATGACATTTCTTCAGCCAGTCACTCCTTTAACATGTTTGCTGAGCACCTGCTATACAGCAGCCCGTGTTGGGAAAATCACCACTAAGCAAAACCACCATGGTCCCCGCCCCATGAAGCTCAGTCTCTAGAGAGACTGATCTAGAACCACAGAAAGCAGTGAAGTTACAGTGCTGTAAAGGAGAGGTTCGGGGTGCTATCAGAGCACACAAAGGGGGGATTTTAAAGCACCCCAGGGAGGGTGGTCAGTGCAGGCAACAGCATGTGCAAAGGGCCAGTGGCTGGAGGGCTCTTCACAGCCACCAAGAAGTCCAAAGCCTGTGTGATAGGGGGACCGGGAGAGGATGGGAGCCTGCAGAGGGATAGAGGTGGGACAGGTGAAGGCCTCCAATGTTCCTTTAAGGATGTGGGTCTTCATCTCAACAGTGGGGAGATGGTAGAGGGCAGAGGGCAGGAAGCAGAGTTGATGTGATCAGATCTAAATTTCCAAATTCACCCTCCAGCCACAGCAAGGTGAGTGTAAAGGAGTTGGGACCGGCTGACCTGAAAGCAGGATTGTTCACTGCAGCGTGGGAGGAGAAGGCCGGCTTCGGGGAGGGGTATGGGAGGATTAGCATCTGCACTTGTGTGTGTACACTCAGTCATCTGACACGCGTTCATTGAGCACCAACTGCATGCAAGGTGCTGTGTTGGTGAGAGGATGCC
Organism: Galagoides demidoff; assembly: GCA_963574575.1. NCBI lineage: Eukaryota > Metazoa > Chordata > Mammalia > Primates > Galagidae > Galagoides > Galagoides demidoff. Next base: position 33,882 of record CAUYQV010090503.1, read on the forward strand.
AGGAAGAGTAGGAACAGCTAAGTCACAGTCCTCAAGGATCTTATGAGGGGAAGGACAGATATTTCCTCAGTATTTCAAGGAGGGCCAGCTCCCTGAGTGATACCTGGGCACCTGCGATAGTCAGCACTTACTAAGTGGGAGGGAGAAGACCAGTCAAGGGTGTTGGGCTATGAGCCAGGGAAATCCGACCATCCCAAACAAATCCAGGGAGTCTGGAGAAAGGACCCAAGGTGGAGCCAGACCTGTGTCCCTCTTCTTCCCAGAGCGGTCTCCTGGGTGATGTCCTTCTAGATGGCCTCCCACATCCACCCGTTTTGCATCTTGTGTCAAATTTTCCTGGAGCAGGAACTCGAGTGAGTTCAGCTGGGCTGACTGCAGAATGGTGGGGGCTCCCAGCAACTCTGCAAGACTGACAGCGTCCTCTCACTTTGCAAATATAAATTCAGCAAGGTTCAGATATTTCCTCAAGGCTACGCAGCCATTAAGTAGCAGCATCATGGTGTCCAGGCTGTTGATGACACAAGGCTGGGGCATCATGAGCATCCAGGACAACGTTCATCCAGACCTTTAATTTAATGACAGGGAGAAACTCCATCTGAGGGCACGAAGCGGTGACAATAGCTCATACGCATTCAGAACTCCCTGGTGGTCAGGCACAGGGTTTAAGTCTGTCCATTTACTTTCTTCTTTTTTACCATGACCCTACAGGGTACACCCCACTTCTGCATTGCCATAGTCAAGGCAGGCAACAACCACGAGCCAGGAGCTTTGGTCAATGGGTATTTACTTAGCCCGTGAGGCTTTGGGGTGGCTGAACACTTGGCTGGATTGGCTAAGCTCCTTCCCTTAGGCCGCTGCAGTCCGCTGGCATCTCCTCCATGGGATGGCTCTGCTGATGTTGGCCGGCTCCCTCACCAGTTCGGGGGGCCTCATGTGGTCTTTCATCCTCCCACAGGCCGGCCTGGGCTAATCTAGCAGAAGCTAGCAGAAACATGAACAAAACACATAAATCTCATTAAGGTCCAGGTTTAGGGTCAGCAACCATCACACACAACGCAGTCTACTGGCCAAAGTGAGTCATATGCAGCAGATATTCAGGGAGTAGGAAGGAAGCCCCGCCTCCTTGTGGGAGGAGTCATGTAGCAGAGTTTAGGTCCAGGAGAGGCAGGGCAGTGGGGCCACTTTTGCCATCAGTCTGCAAGAGGGTGGGTGTTATTATAATCAACCAGATTCAGAGACATGAGTGACTTTCCCAAGGCCACACAGCTACCAAGGGCAGTGGTGAGGTTGAAGTCCGGGGCTGTGCTCTCCTCCATGACTCCACTGCGCCTTGAAAGCTTGAGCAAACCACAAACAAACCCAGGGCAGGAGAACTTAGGCTTCCCGGATCTTGAGCAGGAGACTTTAGGCAGCAGGGGGAGAAGGACCCTTTCTGCCCCCAGGGAGGCAGAGGGCTACCTGGGCTCAGGCACCAGGCCCAGCTCTCTTGCTGAAAGGGGGGGAGGTCTGGACTAGATTCATTTACCCATTCCATAAAGACAACCTGGGAAGACAGTCCTTATGACATACTCAGTGCTGGCATTGTCTTCTACTGGTGATGCCCACTCATCCTCTGACATTCAACTCAGGTGTCTCTTCCTCTAGGAAGCCCCCCCCCCATACCCAGGGTTAGTTCCCCCTACCCCAACACACACACTTTGTGCTTTTACTGCATCCTGGGAATGCCTTTGGATTGTCATTGCTGATTCCAGTGCCACTCTCCATCCCCAGGGTCCCGTGACAGTCTCTAGAGGCAGGTAAGGGTGTCCTCAAATCATCTCCTCTGCATCTTCCCCGACAGCGGTGCAGGGCTGTCTGTGTCTCATGCACTGTTGTGTCTTGGGACCCAGAACTCTGCGGACACGAGGTAGGATTAAAAACCCTGGATGGAAGAGAGAAGGGACAGAAGCGAAGGAAAGCCAGGAGGAGAAGAAAAGGAGGAGAATAAATAAAAGTGCCTTGCTCCCCAGGCACAGTGCAAGGTTGGCAGGCAGAGAAGAACACTGGAAACCCACAGGTGAGGGAAGCAGAAAAACTTAAACAGTAAACATGGGCACACAGCAACCTTTGACATTTTGCCTAATCAGGAATAAATTACTTAGTACCCCAGGTATTCAGAGTTTGCTCTGAAGGGCACTCTCTGGAAAGGAGCCCTTGTCAGTGGCATGCTTCATGCTGGCTGTGTCCACCCTCGTTCTATGGGTCAAAGAGAAATGTTTTCCAGTTCCTCAGCCTGAAAAATAAGAGCAGAGGCCCTTACTCCAGGCCGGGGTTGGGTTTCTGGTCCTCTCAGGTATATGGAGTTACTCAAACTCTCTAAACTTCACCTTGCCTCTCTGAAAGGGTCTGGATCAGGGGTCCTCAAACTTTTCAAATAGGGGGCCAGTTCGCTGTCCCTCAGACCATTTGAGGGCTGGACTGTGGGCCCTGGGACAAGTTGGCTGCTCAGCAGGACAGGCAGTGGTGGCAAAAACACCCGGTGGGCCAGATAAATGTCCTAAGCAGGCTGCATGTGGCCCACAGGCCGTAGTTGGAGGATGCCTGGTCTGGATGATAGGCTCTCTCCCTCCATATCTTTCCTGACCTTGGGCCTTCTTTGAGGGTGGGCTCTACCCTCTTTTGAAAGGCAGCTAGACTGCCCTGTCTCTGGATGTGACAGTTGAGTGCCAGGCTAGGTGGTCAGGTGGAAAACCTTGCTGTTCTAGGTGGTAGGTGTGGTTAGAAGGGGAGGGCAGCTGGGCAGGGGGACCAAGACGCTCCCAGACAAGGAGGAGCTTCCTGCAGAGAGAACAGAAGGCAGCACTGACCATGCTGGCCAAGGCACCCAGCTCCCTGGAAATTACTTCACTCTATCCTACTAGGGGCATCATTATCAGTGGGGAGTGAGTGGAAGCTTCTACCCCTCTCCCAGACCTCTGCTGAGCCTGACCACTCTGCAACACACTCCTGAGGTGGCAGGTGGGCCCATTTAGATATAAGAAGCCCTGATACTGGTCCAGCAGGTAGGGGAGACACAGGTGTCCTGCAGGAGGCCTGGAGGGGCCCAGCACTTGTCAGGGTGACTTTGACACATTTATACCAGAGAAAGAACAAAACAGAAAATCACACTTCCCAGTTGTGTGACTTGCCCCTTTGCCCTACCTCTCTGAGGCCTCAGTTCCCTCCCCTATAAAATGGGGACAGTAACAGCCCCCCACAGTCCTTATAGGTGAAGCTGGGTTTCTTGACCAGCTGGTCAGCGCTGCCCTCTGTTCTCTTTGCAGGAAGCTCCTTTCCCCCCATAGCGCCTCCTTCCTTGGGAGTTTCCCAGCTGCCCTCCCTGGCTGCCCCCCGCTTCTCACCACACCCTCCCCAAATCTCTCACTGGTTTCTCATCACCATCTTTTTTCCTTCTTGGCTCTCTTCATATCATGTAGTTATTCTGTTGTTATTCATTTATTCATTTTGCTTGGCTATTCCCCAAACTGCGTCCAAGAGTCCTGTGAGGATAGGGACTTGTGGGTCTGGTTCAGGGCTATGTCCCCTAGCTCAGCTCAGAGCCAGGCATGCAGAGGAGGCTGATAAACTCCTGCTGGAGGAAGGGACGAGGAGTGGGACTGGGCTACATCAGTCAGGACGCTGAGGTGGAAAACAAACAGCTCCACATCCCAGAAGAGTTGATCTCTCCCAGGCAGAACCCAGGTGGACACTGCTGCTCTGCTCATCTCCTCCAGGGGGCGCCTCCCATGAGAGGTGATGCGGGATCCAGGCTTCTTCACCTGTGATGACATCACCTGCCCTCTCTGTCTCCAAGGGCACCAGGGAAGGGACCTGAGCAGGGGTATAGGTCCCAGATGATTAATACCCTTGGCCAGAGGGCTCCACATCATTTCCACTCACATTCCACTGGCCAGAATTGTCCTTTGACCTCACCTAGATGAAGAGGACTGGGCAGCTACTTCCCAGCACCAGTCCCACACCTTGGAAGACAGTGTCCTGCTGAGATCCCTGGGCCTGAGTCCTCTCTCTGGGTCTCTGGATGAACTGATGCTTGGTCCAGAGGGGCTCCCAGGCTGCTGCCACACCCAGCTTGGGGAGGGTGGAAGATCTGGGGTCTTAGAGCTGGTTGTGGTTAGAACTTTCTGTGTCTGCCAGGTTGCTAATTCAGTAGCATCTGCCTGAATCCCAGCACCAAAGCCCTGGGGTAAACAAGTTTTCTTCTGTGGTTCTTAAAGAAAGTTTAGTCGGGGTGAGAAGGAGAGAGGAGGGAGGCCTCAGAATGGTCTGAAGGTTTCATAGTTTTCTGAAGGCTGGTGTGGCTTGTACATTGACATTCTGCTAAGGGGCTGAGTGGAGCACACAGTGTTCAGAAGAGGGCCAAGTGGACAGGAGGTGACTTCACTGAGAGTGTCTACCTCTCCCACAGACTGGGGGTGCTTGGGCTGAGTCATCTTGTTCCCATGGCCTGGCCTAGGACCCAGCACGGAACAGGTGTTAGCAAGCACTTGCTGAGTGGACAATGGAGTAAATGAATAGGCAGTGGTAAAAGGTGGGAGTCAGGGGGGAGATGGGTTGATCTGAACATGGTAGAAGGCCAAGTATTTGCTATATTAATTACTTTAATGAATTGTCCTAGAGGAGACCTTCTGGGATGGCCCATGTAATCCTAGACTCCTGGGATGGCAGAGCAGGCAGGACCCATGACTTTTTTCTAACCTGCAAAATGTAGACAATCCTATCTCTTCCAGGATTTGGTCACAAAATATTGGGGCCTCTGCCTTACCGGTGAACTCTTTCTATCACCTTCTTGTCTTCCATGCTTCGGTAAAGCAAGTTGCTATGTGGGGACTCCTGCATGGAATAGAGCTCAAGGTGGTATCCAGCAAAGAGCCAGCCAGGAGCCAAGGCCCCCTCAGCTGTCCTGCTTACAACCACAAAGCCTAGAAGCAGATCCTTCCCCAGTCAAGCCTTCGGATAACATCCGCTGTAACCCATAACTTGATTCCAACCTTTTGAGAGACCCCAAAGCAGATGATCCAGTTAATTTGCCCCCAGATTTCTGCCCCATAGAAACTGTGAGTTAATAACTGTGTTTTTATTTTTTAAGCCACTAATTTGGGAGTAACTATTACACAGCAATAGAAACTGATGCATATCACACCTAAGCCCCCCAACAGATTTGTGACAGTGTCTGCATATTGCATGGGGATACACAGGCACACAAGTGGTTCAAGGGAGGGCTGGGACTCATACCTGCATTTGCCTGAGTGGAACCCTGAGCCCTTTATTGTTCCTTCTTCCTGCTGCCTCCTAGGATCAGCCAAAACATAAAATTCACCCAAAAACCCACAAAGAAAAGACAATCTAAAACTTGAAGAAATTATGTAAATAGAAATCCAGGCTCTGTTACTTGGAGATCCTCATCATTTCTCTAGATCATCTACACTCTGCTTCACTCGGAGCTCCATGGGTGTACTGTGGGGAGGGGACGTGCTAATAATCTAAGCACAAATCACCTTTGGCACTGACATTTCTGTGATTCAGGCAGGAGAGTGTCTCAGGCAAATGCAGGAAAATATCACTGTGGCTGTGTCGAGTGGGAGCGGTTTAGGAAGCAGAGGTTGACCTGTTCCCCGACTTCTGTTTCTACAGTGAAAGGGAATTCACATGCCTACAAAGATGCTTCCATAAAAGGGCTTCTCAGAAGCAAAATTAAGGCCTGAGAAGGGCTCAAGGGGAGGTACTTGAGGGAAGGGCCTTGAAGAAGTTAAAAATGGTGACTCTGGGCAGTCCTTGCTCGGGCAGGCACTGGCTGGACCCAAAAGAGGTTTGGGTCCCTGCGGCTGAGGGATGGTAGTGGCCTGGGGGTCTACTGGGACCCATGGTGCTGTGACGGACTTCCTTGGCAGCTCTACCCCCTGGGCCCCCATCTGCAAATTATCATGAAACAAGGTGGATGAGAGGAACAGTATCCCAGTTCCACCCAGTCTCCTTTGCCCCTGTCTAAGGATGGGACCAGCAGAGATCCAGCAGAGGACCAGCAGAGGCCCACCCTAGGCCTTCCCCAGAGGAGATGTGGCCCTGTCACATGCCACATTCAGCCCTATGCTCCTGCTGATTCTGCAGGGACAACCCCATGGGCTATCACTGAATGGCCCAGGTCAGCTTGGCCTGCTGCAGAGGCTGGGCAGATGCTGAGCAGACGCTGAACTGAAGGGCATGGGGTGTGGGAGTGGGCTGACCTAGCTGGAGTGGTGAGAGCTGACAGGTGTTACATGCCCAGTGTGCCTCAAGTACTATATCATTCATGTTCCAGGCATTTTCTCATTTTATCTTCAAATACTTATCCCTGTCTTGTGACAAGGAAACTGAGATTCAGAAAGGCAAAGTGACTTGCCAAGATGGCACAGCAAAGAAATGGTTGAGCCAGAATTTGAACCAAAAGCCCATGCCCTTAACCATGTTGCCTGTGCCACATACCTTCCATGAGGATACCCACTAGGGACCCAAGTTCTGCTCTCAGCAACTCTAGGACAGGAACTAGTTAGCTCAGACCCCATAGTGGGGGCTCAGTGCCTGGTCAAGCTCCGCAGACACCATGACCTGCCACCATTTCAGACACCTTTGTGTGGTGAGCAGCCTGGTGACCTTCTGCCCAGTGGGGTTAGGAAGGCCCTCAGGGTGAGGAAGAGGATGTTTCTGAGGAGTGTGGGGAGCTGGCAGCTGCAGGACCGCATGGGGTGCTTTGGGCAGTGTGGGACCTCTCACTCAGTCACCATGCCTGCTGCTTTCCTCCTGCCCCACGAGAGCAGCTGTGCAAACCAGGCAGCTCTGGTTCAGAAGTGCCCTACAGAACTGGAAAGGCATTGTGGAGTTGATTTGCGCTGGTGCCCTCGAGATGGAAGCAGCATCTTCATCCTGCAGCTTGAAACCAGCAGGTTGGAGCAGTGGGCAGCGGAGCCCTCTCTGCCCGGAGACGCTTCAAGGACGCTAAGGGGACGCTTATCAGGAAGCAGGCAGGGTGTCAGCAGCAGACAAGAGCGTTTTCAACACTTCAGCCTCTCCGACACTCCCTATTTATCTCAAGAAACTCAAGTGTTTTTCTTTCTTTCCCATCTCCCCTGCTATAAAATGCTCAGGGAGTCGGCAGTGTGAGATGAGGGTTTGACGTGCAGGGAAACTCATTTCCAGAGGATTCCATCCATCAGCTGCGCCCCCCTCAAGCAGAGCCCAGCAGACCAGCAGGCCCAGGTGGGCAGGGGGAGCAGAAGGAGGGTGGGCAGCTCCACAAGGGGGTGCCTACCAGATGGGCTTATTTGGGTCTTCCAGCTGTGGCAGGGATGGGGGAAGAGGGGTGACAAATATTTGGGGTAGATCCACACTTAAACAGGTAACCAGAAGCCCCTGTGCTTTAGAGGAACCCCCTACCCCCCGCCGGCTCTCCCACCACTCTCTGCCCCATGGGTGAGATTTCTTCAGGGCCAAAGGGAAGGGCTCAGTCAGACTGTAGTCCCCTTTAGACCTCACTCTGGGCCCCAGAGTTCTCTGTCCAACAGTGCCTTGCCTATCCCTCTTGACTTCTTGTGGGCTGTACAGATGCCCTGAAGGTGAACACAATCTCCAGAGCCTGTACCCAGGCCTAGGGGGTAGTCAAGTGGCATATATGGGGCAGCTTCAGCAGTGGGCCGAGTCACTAAGTCTACAGTCAAATTAATCCACCCCTGCCCCTCCACTCCCCAAATATTGCGACATCTCTGCTTCAGTTCCTGAGGGCAGCTGTCTCTCCTCTGAATCTACATGGGCCTGGCTGAGTGGGGACCCAGTGAGGGCTTGCCAGGGCTCACTCAGAGTGGCCTGATGGCTCTCCCAAGGGCACACAACAATGTGACGAGCAGAACTCCCATGTGTGGGCATTGGTCAGCTCTGTGTGCCCGGCCCGAGTTGCATTCCCTGTTGGAGAACCTGCAGTGGTTTCAGCAACCTGCAGGGAGACCCTCGGATGAGATCCGTCATGCAATTGTCCTCCAACAGAACAGGTTCTAGCAGTGCCCATCTGCTCCATTAGGGCATAGGTGCGGCTGGGACAGGGGCTGGCTGAGCTCTCTGGGGTGAGGTTCTGGGAGATGAGCCCTCTGTGGGGCTTTCAGAGGCCCTTATACTCACCATCTGTCCTGAAAGCTGCAGCAGCCTTGGCCTCCCCTCTGGGTCTCTGAGGAGGGCAGACCTCACCCTCCCTCCTGGGACACTCTCTGCACTGGGTGGCTGGGGATGGAGGAGGGTGGCAAGGAGTCAGCTTCCAGGTCAGTCACAGAACTGAGAGTCTCGGCTTCTGGCAAGTTAATTTTTAAGTGAAAATAAGTAAGTAGCTGTTTGCCATTATTGCTGTTGGTGGGGTTTCAAACCAGCGATGCTTTCCAAAGACTTGTATGTTGTCCATAGGTCACCAATGTTTCTGCCGGGAGAGACTTGGTGGGGTGAGAGAGTGTGAGGCTGACAGTCTCTCCCATAGGGAGAGGGAGAGGAAAGCATACCCTCGCCAGGGGCACTCTGGACCATCCTCATCCTTCCCCTGCTCTGGGCAGGACACCCACCTGCCCTGGGCAGCCACAGGGCTCCAGGGCTTCTGTTGGGCTTCCATGGGCCCAGCTCCCTCCTTAGGCAGCCCCTCTCATGCCATCTCATGCAGAGACACTGACCAATACTCCCAGAAATGGATTTGGGTTTTCTTTAAATGTTAATGGGATCCCTGGTGGGCGTAAGCAGGGGACAGACTGAATCTGACTGAACTTTTCCCAAGGTCCCTGGGGCTGCTATGGAGGAGGGCTCAGAAGGCAGGCAGGGTCCAGCTGCGTGGATGGGGTTTATGCAAGATGGTGGCAATGAAGTTGAGTCCACAGTCAGGCAGGACCAGGAGCCAGAGACACCAGGCTTGTAGCGAGGCATTCAATTCAAGCACTAAGCTGGCGCCATACCTCAGCAGACACAGCCCCTCAGCATGGGAGGGAAGGTGTGCACTCCCTGAGGAGCAGGGCCCTGCTAAGGTCCTCTGTCCTCCCTGGCCTCCCTCCTTCCAGCTTGGGGACAGGACATGGTAGAGTTGGGGCACTTCCTGGTGAGTGAGGCCAGGGCATCTGGAGGTCTTTTCCAGGTTGGCCAGTTTGGTGTGGAGGAGGGATTAGCTGTGGGAGGAGGGCCAGTCACTTAACCTCTAAACCATTTCTTCTAGGAAATGGGTTAATGCCTACCTCATAGAGCTAGTGTGAACCCCAAGTGAGATGACCCGTGCAAGGCCGAGTGCTGTGCCTGGCTCTCTGCAAGTGCTCCAAATAGGTAAGCCTGTCCCAACCATGTGGAGGTAAGCACCAACAATTCTAGAACCCAGAAGCTGGGTCACTCTGCCTTCAACATTCCCATACAGGCCTCCATTCCCCCACTGGGACAATCACAGCATCAGGTGGCCCACTACTGAGGACCTTTCAGCTTGGACAGTGGGAGGCCCTTATTTCTTTGCTGAGCAGCAGCCTCAAGCCCCTGATCCCTAACCACTTCACCCCCAGCCTCCCGAGCCTGTCCAACTCATTTAGGAGATGCCAAAGCCTCTTTGACTTTCCCCGGAGCTGTCACAGGAGGAAAGACCCACCATAGATCAAGGACCTGATGTGTCCCCGACTCTGGGCTCATGGGGGACCCCAGCACCCTGTTCCCTCTGAGACTGTGTGTGAGCAGGGGGGAGGCAGAAATCTCAAGGACATCAAAGCTGGACACGCCAGGCCACCTCTGGGAGTGGGCCGCCTACCTGGAAACCCAAGAATAGACCCTGCTGGGTGCACACGTGATCACTGAGCAGTGGCAGTTCTGGCTCTTTGGCCTGTCAGCACCGGAGAATAATTAGAATCCTAAAAAAGCGCTCATTATTTCTCCCAGGGCCGTAGCGCCCTTTGGAAAAAGGATGTTTCCTGCCAGATCATCCCCTGAAGATGCGTTTGTCACAGGCTATTGTGTAAATCCATGTTTGGCCCATTTTAAAAACTGTGATTTATCCACTTGACTGGTCTTAGCACTCCTCCTCCAAACTCTCAAAATGTGGCTGTTATTAGGAGCCCAGAGAGGAGACATAAAGTGTCTCGTGGTAATGCCCTGCCTGAAGGCTCTGAGCCCCTCTTGCTGCCTGGGAGAGTCAGCAGGGCCAGCACAAGCAGGCAGGGTGGGGAGTGGGGCCGGGGGTCATCCTGCTGGGGGCTACAAACCATCCAGGGCACCAGCCAGTGCTGGAGAGAAAGGACCTTTATCCCACCAAGGCTCACTATGGCCCTACTACCTGCAGGCCTGCCTAGGGCCTGGGGGTGCCGTACTGAACAGCCAAGGTCCCTGCTTCCAGGAGCTGAACACATTCTGGGACAGGATAGTGGGGACGCAGGAAGAATCAGGGAAACACATCAACAAGATCATTCGGGGGTGGGGGTGGGGACAGGTGCTGGGAAGAAATCAAACCATTTTGATGTTATAGAGTCTGGCTCAGGGCAGAGCTCAACAGTGACCACCTTGGACTGGGGGTCCGGGAAGGTCTCCCTGAGACCTGAAGAAGGAGCAGGAATGGACACAGATGCATCCATCACTGCACAAAACCACCAGGCAGGGGGCCTCCTGAGGCAAAAGGCAAAAGCCCTGGTGGGTGAGCTTGCTTTGGGAACAGTGATGACAGAGCAGGTGGAGACACCTGAGCTATTGGTGAATGCTGAGAATTTCACCAAGTGGGAGAGTAAGGGCTTCCAGAGCAGAGTCACCAAAAGAGCCAGACCTGAGAAGGTGCCAACCATGTTGGAACAACCAGTATTGTGGCCAGAGGGGAGTTTCCATGCAAGATATGACCGCAGAGGAAGCTGGAAGTGTCCTGGGTTTAAATGTATCACTGACCTTAAAGAGAGCAGAGGAGCTCGGGCTGTCTCCTAAGGCAAAGGGCCCACTCTTTCAGCAGCTGGCAAGTCCTAGTATTTGAAGGACTTAGGCTCGATAACTTCCAAGGGCCCTTTCAGGTTTAAAATGCAAGAAGCCAGCCAAGCCAGCCAATGCTTTAATTGCATGAAAGTTAATAGTCCTGTTTGAGTTGGTTGCATCTGTTTGTAGTTTCTCGTCCTCATCTCAGCTATCCAGAAGGAAAGCATCCGTGACCAGAATGCTGAGCATAGATGCAAAGGCTGGTGCTGACTGGGGCCCCCTGAGGCTGGCTGGGGGCAGGTCGGAGACCAGAGACACCAACCCCCACGAAGGTGGGGACTATACACAGATGGGTGCAGTCCAGGGCAGACAGCTTTGCTGGTGGCCCTGCCCACCCACTGGAAGTTACTGCAGCACCCAGACCTCCCGCTGCTCCTGCCCAGCCCCCTGGGGAGCTGTCCCGGAAGGCCAGCCCCAAATAACTGGCCCAAACCAGGTCAACCTTCCTCCCTCTTATTTAGATCAACCCAGCCAGTCTGCTCTTTGGAAACAGCAGACTCATTTCTCTTCCCAGCTCACTAAATCAGTAGGACCCCGAGACTCTCACAGCAGGCGACTTGGGGGAAAAGCTTCCAGAATTTCGGGCCCTTTGATGGGGAAAGTCTGCCTGATAAATAATTGACACATCTGGGCTTCCAGATAACTATGAAGCACTGTGGGGGCGTCCCAGTTCCTCCATCACAGCAGAGCTTCCAAGCGCTGCAGCAGAAGGAAAGAAAGCCCTTCACTTAGAGACAAGATTCAGGAAGGCTGAGGGGTGGGACAGGGAGGGCTGGAGGTGGCTGGGCAGCAGGTATGAGCGCAGGGGGCACATGCTCCAGGTGAGTCTGTGATCTGCCCCACATCCTGAGAGCACTTTATATGTATGGTCTCATCCTACCTTCAAATGAGACCATGGTGTGGATCCCATTGGACAGATGTGGAAACCAAGGCATAGGCAAATTGGAGGGCCTAGGCCCCGCCCTGCCAGACTCCAGCCTGGGGCTCTCCACCACTCTGCTCTTCTAGTGGGATCAGAGACAGCAGGACCCTGCAGTGTTAGCTCCTCCAGAGCCCTCAAGCTGTGCCCATCATGGGATGAGGACCCAGAAGGCCTGAGTTCGGATCCCAGCTCAGTCACTGCTCTGGAAAAAATGGAAATAATAGTCCCAAAGTCACAGTCCTGCTGTGGGGGTAGAAAAGGCAGAACCATGTGGAACACAAGTGCTGCACTAATTGCTCAGTGAATTCTGAGTATTCCTTAAGAAATGCTAGCTGCCCCAGTAAACTAACTCCCAAACGTATGATGGTATAATGCAGCAAAAGTTGTATGTCAGCTCCAAAGCAGGTGTTCTTCACTGGTAGGCACCACAAGGTGAAAGGAGGCTGAGTCCAGTCCAGCACCAGCCTTTGGGGAAGGCACCCACCAATCAGTACCTACCAAGGTTGCCATCTTGCTAGCCTCTTCTCTCTATTGCCTTCTTTGTTTTGCACACTTTGATGAAGAAGAAGAAGCTGCTGTGTGTGGGAGATGGTCCCTGTGGCAAGGATGACAGGGAAGGTCATCCTGCTTGTCTGCATCAGGCTGGCAGAAAGGTCAAGAGCTCATAGGAGGGTCTCAAAGACTTGAAGTAGACACATCACTTTTGCTCGCATCCTGTTGGTAGGGGTGCTGTCACATGGTCTCACTCCCCCTGCAGTGGAGGCTGGGAAGTGTAGTCCTGCTGTGGGCCTAAGAAGAAGAAGAAAGATATTTAGTGGACAGCTGGACAGTCTCTGCCATAACTGGAGAGGCAAAATGATGCCCATGGAAATGTGGAAGGTGAAGAGCTGAGCCCGCTTTAGATCCCAGCCTCCCAGTGTGCCCCTGGGCTCCAGGCTCTGTCCTCTACATGTCACACCCAGAGTCAATGAAGCAGAGTCACAGGATGGCCAGTGGGACCTTAACACAGGTTCACCTGTACAAAGGGAAGGAGGCTCTCAGGTGGACCATGTGCTGCCTCTGCTGTCTGAAGAATGATGGGCCAGAGCAGAGAGCCATGACTCTAGGGCTCTTGACCATGAAACTGGTCCAGATGCAGAGTTGGCCTTCCAGCCCCTTGGGGAATAGTTTCCTCTCCTACCCAATAAAGCTGCAGGAGGAGGATCCATCTCATGGAGTTGTGTGAGGGTGAGTAAGACTTTGGCACCCTCATTGCTTATCTTTTTCATCCTCACTTCTCCCAGGCCCTGCTTTTTGCTGGAAAGTTCTGATTTAGTCAAGCTAAGGTGTTTTGGTTGAGGTTGGCTTAAGGGGTCCCTCCTTCCCAGGGGTGTTTAAATTCGACAGAAAACCAGAGAGAGGGGAAGAAAACAATGCAGGTCATTGAGATCACACCTATCCCATCAGACAGCCAAGGACAATGGCATTGAACCCTTTGCAAATATGCAGAACCCTGACCCAGAGTTCCTACCTCTAGCAATAACCTTTAGAAACAATCAGAGATGTACATGGATATCCAATATAAGATGGCTTATAGTAGCTAAAAACTGGAGGTAATCTGCATACATTACCCCAGGAGTTAGGTAGCTATTCATGTTGCTTCCTTTTAGTGGAAAACTAGACAACAACTCCACATTTTGAAATAGCTGTGCAGGTGCAGAATGGCCTGGGGAGACTCATAGAACACAGTAAAATGAACAGGAGATTATAAGACAGAACTTGTAGCATGTTCTTTCTGTGGTAAACATATAAACATGTATATATCCAATGCCTGATATAAATTATTTGGGGGCGGTGGCATTATAGGTGATTTTTCTCTTTACCTATCTGAATTATCTATAATGAATATGTACAATTTTTATCAGAAGAAAACAGCCGTCTAACTGGAGATTACCATTTTGTTGTCTTAGGACTGGGTGCTATCTAGGGACAAGGAGATTCTGGCTGTTGGTGACTAATTCTTATATACTAACAGTGTCTAAAAGCATACTCAGATCACAGAGGAGGGTCAGGGCTCCTTTGCCTTGGAGATCATTGAAAATTTGCTGATTTCAAAATGTTTTCAATTTCAGCTTTTTTCTTTTTTTAGTGACACTAATATCTGTACATATTTATAGATAGTGTAATATTTAGTTACATGCATAGCCTGTGTAATGATCAAGAAAGGGTATTTTTAGTGTCTATCCCCTTAAGTATCTATTTCTATGTGTTTAGAACATTTTCAAATTCCCTTTTAGCTATTTTGAATGAGAAAATAGTCATGTTAATAGTCAACCTTCTCTGCTGTGGAACATTAGAATTTATTCCTTCTATCTAACTGTGGCTTTTGGCTCTTTTATCATTATCATCTAGTTGTACCTTCTGTAGGTAACAAAAATCTCCTCTTGATGGATTTGAGTATATGTAAAACGTTTCAGTCACACTGTATCAGCCAGCTATTGCTGCGTAACAAACAAGCACACTATCTGAGCAGCACATATAAGCACGCATTGCCCATCCCTTTACAGGTCAGCTGGTCACCTCTAAGCTGCACCTTTGGGATGCTGGTTGACTCCACATGCAGGAGCATCTTCTTCCCCTGGCAACAGCAGACATATAAGAAGGCACCTGGAAACATGTGCCTTAAGATGAAGATACAACTTGCAACTGTCACTTCTTTCCACATCCCACTGGCCAAAAGAAGTTATAGGCCAAACCCAATGTCGAGAGGCTGTGAGGATCACTTTGCTTTCTCTGGAAGAAACTACACAGTCAAGTGCATGGGCACAGGGAAGGGTAAAGAGGCAGAGCCAGTAATTTAATCTTTTTGCATCCACAAATGATTGATGTGGTCAGGTCCTGTTGTCTGTAAGAAAACTGAGCATCCTCTATACACTTTTAAATTAGTGTTATTCCTCTGCTGACTTCAAAGTAACACACGCTTACAGTACAAATGAAGGGAAAATTCAAATTTCCATAATTCCATTATTCACAGGTGGTCTGTTAAGGTTTCGCTGTGTTTCCTTGCAGGGTACACATCCACTTGCACGCTCTAATAAACATAGGTGTATATTTCCATACCAAGAGTAGGAAGCCTACTTTTTCCACTTCATCTCATTTTGCATTTGACTTGCATTATTAAATATTCTTTAAGAACAGGCTCTTTGTGGGATTGCAAACTAATATAGCCTTTTTGGAAAGAACTACGGAGACTCCTCAAAGAACTCAAAATAGACCTCATGAGGCATCTACTCAGAAGAAAAAAATCATTTCATCACAAGGACATTTGCACTAGATGGTTTATCACAACTCAGTTTACAACTGCCAAGATGTGGAAACAAGCCAGGTGCTCACCAGCCCATGAATGCATTAATAAACTATGGTGTATGTGTATCATGGAATACTATTTGGCCGTAAAAAAGATAAAGACTTTACATCTTTTGTAGTAACCTGGGTGGAGCTGAAACACATTCTTCAAAGTAAAGCGGGTATCCAATGTATTCAATATTAATAGGAAACCAGTGGACAAACTAGTATCCCCACACAAGAAAAGAAAACTCAATACAATTCAAGTTGGGGGGAGGGGGAAGAAGGGTGGGGTATAGGAAGGAGGGTGGGGAGACAGGAGAGGGTGGAGGAGGATTGGTGTGCTCCCACCTAATGGGCACAATGTAAATGTATGTGGCACACCATTTGGGCACGGGACACAATTGCAGCAGGGACTTTACCTAACAAATGCAAACATAGTAACCTAATTGTGCCCTCATATTAATCTGAAATAAAAAAAAGAAAGAAAGAAATGATAACAAATTCACCCATTTGGTTGAAAAAAAGAACAGGCTTTTCCTGGATATATAATAATTTGTTCTAAAAATGTAGCAATAACTTATCTGGACAATCGATCCCCTGTAGCTAGATACAATATTTAGGATCCTTTAGATTTTATTTCATTATGAACAAAACTGCAATGAACTTCATGGAATGTAATATTAATCAACATTTATTGAACCATATTTATATAAACTGTGTGAGCACTTTCCACATGTGAAATCATATAAGCCTTGCACTCCCCTATCAAAAAGGTACAATTACTGTCCTCATTTACACATGAAGAAACTAGGGCTCAGAGACTTTAGAAACTGCCCAGGGTCATACAACAGCTACTTAATTGACAGAGCCAAGACTAACACCCATGTCTGATTGATTCATATAAATTTTATTATTTATTCATTTCTTTATTTATTTTTGAGACAGAGTCTCACTCTGTTGCCCTAGGCTGGAGTGATGTGGCATCGTAGCTCACAGCAATCTCAACCTCCTGGGCTCAAGCGATCCTCTTGCCTCAGCCTCCTGAGTAGCTGGGACTATAGGTGCCCACCAAAATACCCAACTAATTTTTCTATTTTTTTTTTTTTTTTTAGTAGAGACAGGATCTCACTCTTGCTTAGGTTGGTCTTGAACTCTTGAGCTCAAGCGATCCATCAGGCTCGGCCTCCCAGTGTTTAGGATGACAGGTGTGAGCCACCGCTCCCTGCTGATTCTCATGATTTTTAGCCGAAGGTTAACCTCCATCAACCTCCCTGATGATTCCTTTGGGATTAATTTTCAGAAGTAGAATTAGTAGGTTTGCACATTTTAAGGCTCTCAAGACATACAGCTAACACACATTCCAGAAAGGTGTTAATTCAAACTGCAACCAATAGTCTATTCACCCGCAGTGCTAACTATATGCTGGGCACTGTTGCAGGGCTAAAGACACACTGATGGGCGACATCGACATGTCTGACCTCTGCTTCCAGGGTGGGGAAGGGGGCAGGCACTGATGAGGAAACATGGTACTTTCAGATAAATGAGCAAAGCAGAGGGATCTCTACTTTAGGTAGGATTAGCCTGGTGGTCTTCACTGAGGAAGTGGCCTGGAGCTCAGCCGGAAATGACCAGAAGGGAAAATTTGCAGGAGAGGTTCCAGACAGGAGTTATAGCAAATGCAGTCGCTGAAGTAGGGCTGAGCTCTGAAGTTGAAGGGACTGGGAAAAGACTGGGGAGCCTGCAGCATAGCGGGTGAAGGGACAGTGCCAAGAGATGAAATTAGAGAGGACAGGGAGGAACCTGGCAGCCTGGCACACCATAGGAGATAAATTAAGTTTTATTCTAAGAGTAGTAGGAAACCCTCATAGGCAGTGGATCCAGGTTTTGATGTTCTGAAGATTATACAGTTAGGAGCATCCTCTTTTATTTTTTTTCTTATTTATTTTTTATTAAATCATAGCTTTGTACATTGATGCATTTATGGGGTTCAGTATACTGCTTTGATATACAATGTGAAATGCTTACATTGGACTAAGTAACACATCTATCACAGTTATACTCAGGGCATCCTCTTTTAAAAGGAGCACATAGGATCAGGATTCAATATTAACTAACATTATCTAGAATGAGAAGGGAAACCATAATGAATTACAGATTTCAAAAACCACCAATTACCCAAAGCAACACAAAATCAAGGAAAATCACACTAAACGTATTACTCGGCGTCCTGCCACATCTTCAGTTTTCTCCCCTCAAGCGCTGGGACGTCGTGCTCTTTATTTACCTCTTCACAAGGCAAAGATTTTGCAGTGCTGTTTTCTGTGGAGAGAACAGAACATTAGTTCAAGCTTTCCTCCAGCAGAGTCTCATCAAAATGCCTTTTTACTGTGGACAGTTTCCAGAAGTTTCTGCCACCTTCACAATTCATTATGGATTATGTCATGCAATTTTTCAGGCTTGTTATCAAATTTGGGGAGTCCCCTGCCAAGGTTCTTTTATATACGAACGGTAAGATTTCAGGGCAAAGCAAATTTTCTTTGCAGCTACTAATCCTAGTTAACACGTGAGCTGACAACGCACATTAACCTCATCGCTTGGGGTCCCATCAGGGCTTTAGAAGGGGCTGGCGGGGGCTAGAAGGGAAGCTTGGTTAGCCTCAGAGGTGGTAAAGCCACCTCGGCTGGAAGGCTGTCACAGGAAACAGCTAACTGGGGCAACTGAGCAGAGACTAGCTGACCCCAGGTGCTGGAAGGAAGCTGGGAGCCAGTTAGGGGCCCAATGCAGGCTCCAGGCCAGCCGCAGGGCTGTGGAGGTGGGAGAGGAGTTGGCCGTGGGATTGTGTGGGACGTGCAGCATGGCTGGAGGCCTCAGGGCCACCTGGCTTTGCCCTGTTGCCTGATTTTTCTTTCTTCTTTCTTCTGTGTTCTCTTGAGACTGAGGCCTGGCTGTATCCCTCCTGCGCCCCCCCCCCACACACACACAGCTCCTCACACAGACCTGGAGCCTCCTCCCTGCCATGAGGGTATCCCTGTGGAGGAGCCACAGGCCCGGTGACACCTTCCTGACATGAGATGCTTAGTGAGGTGATGAGCATCTCCTGGAAGGGTCAACCTGGGCCACCAGGCCACGTGCAGTTGGAGGGGAGAACTTCAATCTGCTTAAGCATGGGGCAGGGGACACCGCTGATGCTTGCCTGGGGCCAGGGCAGTCAATCACTGCTCCACCTGCTGCATAGTGACATCTGCAGGCTGCAGGATTTGGAAATGGACCTGATGGCCAGAGAGAAAGCTCTCCTTTCGCTTCTGAGACAAGAAGTAAAGGCATTTTCATTAGGCTAAGTTGTGTTGATTGTGGCTGATTGAGTGTTGGTGGTATCTCCCCCTTTCTGCTGAGATTGAGTATGGTCCTGAGTAAACCCTGCCTGTTTCTGGTTTTTTTGTTTGTTTGTTTGTTTGTTTGCTTTGTTTTGTTTTTGGCCAGGGATGGGTTTAAACCCACCACCTCTGGCATATGGGGCCGGCGCTCTACTCCTTTGAGCCACAAGCACTGCCCAACTCTACCCATTTTGAAACCACTGCTCTAACCACCTGGGCCCCTCAGCCAGAACCACCTGGTACCTGAACCCCACACACTTGTAGTATCCTTGCAAGCTGAACAGGACCTGAGACATGAGACCAGGGAGGTAGCCCTGAGCTACGTGTGTGATGTTTGTTTTAATACGACTTAGGATGGAAATTCATTGAAAACAGTATTAAAAGAATAAAGAGTTGGGGGAATTAACTTCATCTCCTATGATACAAGTTTAACCAAGGGTTGGGTGGTTGGGGATACAGGGACAGGGTCAGTTCTGTAGTGGTAATTCAGGGGGAAACTGTCCCTCATTAAGAATGAGACTATTGAGGGGTAAATTTTGCCCCCCTCCAATTCATATGTGGAAGTCCTAATCCCACCCCATACCTCAGAATGTGACCTTTTTTAGTGACAGGGTCTTTGCTGAGGTAATCAAGTTAACGTGAGGTCATTAGGATGGACCTTAATCCAACATGACCAGTGTCCTTACATCAAAGGGAGATTTGAAGAGGGGCATGCACACCAGCAGACCACCACGTGAGCACCAAAGTAGAGATCAGGGCAAGGCACCTGCAAGCAACAGAACACCAGAGATGGACAGAAACCACCAGGAGAGGAGAGAGACATGGAAAATACTCTCCCTCAGAACCCACAGAAGGAACCAATCCTGCCAATACTTTGATCTTGAACTTTACCCTCTGCAACTGCGAAATGATAAATTCCTGCTGTTTAAGACACCCAGTGTGTGGCACATTGTTATGGCAGCCCCAGAAAATCAACCTAGTGACTGTCTTAGTCTGATCACCATGCTATAACAGAATACAGGACAGGCGGGGTGGCTTGTAAACAACCGAAATTCATTTCTCATGCTTCTGGGGGCTGGGAAGTTCAAGATCAAGCTGCTGGCAGATCCGGTATTGGGTGAGGGCTCACTTCCTGAGTCATAGCCTTCTTGCTGTGTCTTTACATGGTAGAAGGGGCAGTGAGCTCTCTGGAGTCATTTTTAAAGGGCACTGAGCATATTAATTTTAGGGGGACACAAGCATTCAGCCCACAGCAGGATGGAAGACTTGGGGGCAGTGACGGAGCTGAGCAGGTGGATGCTGGGGAAGAACATTGCAGGTGGAAGGAGCAGACAGTGTGGAGGTGGAGAGGGTGAAGCAGGCAGCGATGAAGATGCTGGGAAAGGGGGGTGTGGGGTGCAGGCTTCACAAGGCTTCCTGGACTACTGCACAGCTTTGGATCTTACACTGGATGGTATCGCAAGCAGGGCAGGGCATATGCTTATGCAGGATTGTTCTGCCTGTAAATGTGAACAGAGAGCAGGTAGGGAGGAAACAGGGCCCGGTGGGAGGCTATTGCAGTGATGCAGGTGAGGGTGATGGCTGTGTGGACCAGCATGGGGTGCTGCAGCTGAGACAGAAAGTCAGAACCTGGACCTTTGCTGAGAAAGGAACCAGCTGGGTTTGCTGCAAGGTTGGGTGTGGACCTGAGAGAGAGGAATAGGGGCGCCTGTAGAACTTTCACTTCAGTGTACTGTTGAGATGGAACCGCCAATTTGCTAGCTGTCATTTATTAAGATGAAATCAAAGTTTTGCAATATCAAAAGCCTGGCAGTGACATTTTGATTGGAGAGAAGAGAGGTGAGTTTGGTGAAGGGGTCAAGGATTCAGATCCCCAATTCAGTGGGGCAGAGGTAAAGAGCAGAGGCAGCAGCAGGCTGGTGAGCTGTGGACATCCTCCTCACCTTACCCCTGGTTGTGACAGGCCAATTGGAAAGGGGCCTGGGGGAGGAAGGAGTGGAAACCCACAGGCCACAGCTCATGGAAGACCTGGAGACTTAATTGGCTTTGCCAAGGATAACACCAACCTCCTGATGCTGAAAACTAAGGGAGAGAGGCCCCCTCCTAGGGAAAAAAGGATAAGATGGGCTAGGTCTGAAGGTATTTAAGATGAAGAACCCAAATTGAAATTAAGGAATACCTAGCTCAGTTCCCCCACCCTGAAACAAATGGCTACCCCACTTGAGCTGTATAATGATGAGCAAGGAACAGCAGAAGCCCCGCCCAGAGGGAGTGGCTCCCTGCTAAAAAGGGGGAAATGAGAACTTGAGCAAAAGATGGAAGCACTGAAGAACTTACCCCCTGGAGGAATTACCCAAGAACCAGAGGCAGGATGACTAAAACCAAACAATCATGGTTCAAAGAAGAATTATCCATGGAAGTTATAAAACAAGAGAAGAAAAATGAGCTGGTACATCTTAGGCAGGAGATATGAAACAAATAAAAACATTATAGAGATGAGTGCCGCATAAAAGCCAAGCAAAATAAATGATAGATCATAACTAAAAATTCCATCAGGGAAATCGAGAAGCTGCTTCAGGAAATTACTCAAGTTAAAATGGAACAGATCAAAGTTGCAATAACAAAAATAGTGAGAATGAGGGATGTGGAGGAAAGAGCACGGAGAGATCTGGGTTATATATAGCGTTTCTGAAAAACAAGATTGGGGGGAGAGAGATTCCAGAGAACTCCAATATGCTCTTCTACTTCAGGCTTCATTAACTGGGATGCACTGAACTGAGAGTTCAGGGTCTAAAGTGACCTTGTGGAGACTATAGGCAATTAAGCTGATGATCAGATTAAAATAGTAGGAAAGAGGATAAAGGTTCAAAATAAAAGAATTAAAATTAGGTCCTATGGAGGGTGGGCCATGACTTACTGAACCCCAAGGATGTGTCAGACCTTGTCTTGCTATGTGTGTGTGTGACCAGAGAGTTGACAGTGACTTTCCCATGACCAGAACTTGAAGTGAGGTGTATCTGCTTCCAAGTTCATCCTCTTTCTCCTTGAAGATGCTCCCTTCGGTCTTACATCAGCTTGACGACATCCATCACCTCCGTAAGTGAGAGTACCAGTGACTGCAAAGCTGGGTTCCTTTTCAGAAGGGTCACTTATGAGGGGCCTGGGTCTCACTGGAGGCCAGCACTGAGCACCTGTGGGATGATGAGCACGGGCCGTGAAGGCTTTGTCTGGGGATGGTTGCCTACCTGGCAGAAGGGGCTTGTAAGAACAGCAAGCACATGCACCCAGCAAAGTCATGCTCCAACGCAAAGGCCATGTGCAAGATAAACCATGAGGCATCCATTGAGCCACAGGCTGCTTTCCAGGGCGTGCTAAGAATACAGAACCACAGGACAGTGGGAGAGACCAGCAGTGAGACAAGAAAAGAGCCTGAGGAAAGGGGGAAAAATAAGTTTACAGAAGGAGGAACACTTTGAAGGCCATCCTGGGTGGAAGAGAAGAGAGAAGAGCAAACTGCCTGCCTTGGCTTTAAGTTGGCCTGGGAGCGTTGGCCACCTCTGCTCAGACCATCTTATTGTACCCGGAAACACCAAAGGAACAGTTAGAACTGTTTAGTGGCTGTGCAAAGAATATGCAACAGTGCTTTGATCCCAGAACTGAGTCCCTTTGTGTTTGGGCAAAGTTCTCCTTCTAAGGCATTGGATTATTTAAAACAGCAAAAGACCACTTACTTTTTGGCAGTATCACCATCACACTTGCGTTGAATGCCCTGTGCCTGCTTCGCAGGGGCCACTGACCTGTGGTACCCAAGTTCCTCACGCAGGATCCACAGCCCTGAATTCCACTCCCATTCCCAGACTGGTAATAAGAGCAGTGGAAAAAGCTTTGGAGATACCTTCAGGGTACAGTGAGTGATGGACACAGAAACAGGATGGACAGATGGAGAAGGAGAAAGCCAGTAGGGTGTCAGGCCACAGAACACATTTTCTTACCTACAGATCCCCAAACAGGGCACTCAGGGTCAAAACAGCAAAGCTGCACTCGGGGAAACAATTTTACTCCAGACTTGCATAGAGGCCAAGCTGCCAGCCTTGCAAAAACAACAGAAACACATTCTCAAATATGCACGAAAGCAGGAAAGACAGCTTTCCCATAAACTTCTAGAAAAATCTACTTAACACTTACTCCACCCAGCCGAAAGATGGTACAAAATAAAGACTTCACACTGCTAAAGCTGTGGTATGGGACAGATCGGAGATACCGACTCATTCTAAGCATGGAATTAGGTTGGAAACACTTCTGTAACGATGGTTACAAAACAGAACATAATTTTTATGGTTCTTGAAACAAAAGCTACATGATATTAAATAATAATTCGATGATAATAGCCTGGAGCAGAAATCTCACCCATAAAAGAGAGAGGTAGGGTAGGAAGGGGAGTAGGGTAATAATGTGTCTGAATGTCCTCGTCTTCCAGGGTAAATAATCAATACGCACATAAGAGGACCAATTGAGAACGGCAGGTCCAAACACCTGCCTTTCATTTGAATACTTTGATTGAAAAGTAGAAAAATAAAATTTAAACCAGAGCACATCCCACCACATGATAAAAGAAGGGGCGAAAAAAAACAAACAAAAACAAACCATAAAACAAGTAACAGATGGCGAATGAAGCATCACAAAAGTGTAAATCGTTTATACGGAAATCAGCAAAAGAGACACCACCTAAAATATCTGCTATGCCAATAAATTGGATACAAGATAAATAAAACCTGTAATGGGTTCTCCCACACTGGGTTAAAGCATTTAGTATTGGAGGGTTCTGTACCAGAAATACCTCTACTGATGGGCAAAATGTAGGCCCATGAAGGGCAACACCAAAAAGGTAAGGAGTTCGATGTAAGTGAAGAGTTCAAGAAAACGAAGACAAGTCAAAGAAAAAGTGAAAGAATTACATAGGAGGGTGGCTCCTGTGGCTCAAAGGAGTAGGGCGCTGGCCCCATATGTCAGAGGTGGCAGGTTCAAACCCAGCCCCAGCCAAAAAAAAAAAAAAATTACATAGGATCAGGAAGGCTATTTTTTAATTATTATATGTATACTTTTCCACTTAACATTACAAACAGGTCGGGTGTAGTGGCTCATGCTGTAATCCTAGCACTCTAAGCGGCCAAGGAAGGAGGATCACTTGAGCTCAGGAGTTCCACACCAGCCAGAGCAAGACCAGCCAGTCTCTACTAAAAACAGAAAAATTAGCTGGGTGTTGTTGCACCTATAGTCTTAACCACTCAGGAGGCTGAGGCAGGAGGATTTCCTGAACCCAGGAATTTGAAGTTGCTATGAGCAAGGCTGACACCATGGCACTCTAGCCCAGGCAACAGAGTAAGACTCTGTCTTAAAAAAAAAAAATAAAAAGAACCATTAAAAGTATACTATAAATAAGATTGTACATCATATATTTGTCACACACATGACAAAGGATTAATGTTAATGCACAAAATGTTACACACAATGTGAACACACAAAGAAGACCAGAAGAATATGCTAAGAACTCCCCAGAGGCAATCCAGAAAAGATTCCAAAGCACCAATCAACAGATGCAAAGAGGTTTAATTTCTCGACTAATCAAAAAAAGAAAGAAGAAGAGCTTTTTTTCCACTTCCTAGATAGGTAAAGACTAAGAAAATTGACAAACTCACTTAGTTTATTGGAACATGGACACCCTTCTTCACAGATGATGATACTTCTAATTGATTCCAACTTTTCAGGAAGGCAGTTTGGCAATACATGTCAAAATCAAAAACGAGCACGCCTTTTTCCCGTGTAATCTCACTCCCAAGGAACATACGGATAGAGGTGGTTACGTAAGCTAACAAAAAAGAGGTGTGCTGTGGTGGTTCATTGGAACATGATTTACTTTCTAAGATCCAATAGCCACAAATAGGGAATGGATTTGTTAAATTAGTGTGCGTTATGAAAATGGAATATAATGCAATGGCGAAAAATGATGTAATTCTGCAACCCTTTAAGTGGAAAGACTTCAGAGTGCCCTGCTGAAGGAAAATGAAAGTGGGCAGAAGCCCAGAAGTCCATTTACTGGCATGAAGAAATAAAAAGAAAAGTGTATTAACCAAAATGTGAACAATGGTTCCACTCGGGTGGTACGATTTGGGAGAAATTTATCTCTTTGTACTTTTCTCTATGTTTGAAGCATTTATAACAAAACACGTGCTATTCAAGAAAAACTGGAAAAAAGAAACCAGATTGAGCATTTTTTAAGCTTGAAGAAATAAGAAAAACAATGACGATAATAAGTCACACTAAACTTTCAACAGATAAAAAATCTTTCATCGGAGTATTGTTTTTTCAGTTGGGTTTCTGTTAAGTTAACCAGACTGATTTTAAAATTTACCTCAAGTGTCCTAGTTTTGAGATTTGGTGGAAGTTTTGGACTTTGCAGATATACAAGGTTGGACAGTTTGGTTCACAAACTCATTCTAGAAAAAGTGCTATAGACCTCATTGCTGAATATCACTACAGTTTCCAGATGGCTAAAAGGGAGTACTTCGAAGGTGACTGAGGTGATTGTCAAGAATGAAGGATGTAGCCCTTTTTCTAGGATGAGTTTTTGAACTTAATTGACCACACATAGAAATATTTATATATCTTACACATATATGCATCTATATAAAGTCCTTTATTAAACGCTCTTTACTTTAGAGGAGGGAGTATGCTGTTTGCCGTTTACTTACAGATCAGATCCCGTTACATTTGACGACCATGTTCCAAGCTCGCTTACTGACGTACAACTACACACACAATCAGAAACCCAACTTCAAATTTATGCCAACTCCAGGAAGAGCTAACATTTATTGGATATTTACAATGTTCTAAAGATGTCACATTCTTTATTTCCTCCTGTCCTCACATCTACTCTACGCCGTAGGCATAATTATTTACGAGGAATCTGGGGACTGAACCACGTAAGAGCTTTGACTAGAAGCCTGCATTTTTTAAGTGGCTGGGCTATGACATGAGCCATGCCTTACTCCAAAGCTCCAATAAACTATATACAATACCAAGAAATAAATCTAGTAAACTAAGTGCAAGACCTTTAAAGAGAAAATTATGAAACTTTACTGAAGGCCATAAAATAAAAATGGAATACAGGGAGAGATATCACATGCTTACGGGCAGGAAGGACCCATATTCTAAAGATGTCAATTATCCCCAGGCTAATCTATAAACACAATACAATTACAATTGTTAAAAATCTCAGTGGGGCTTCAGAGGAACATGATGGGCTGACTCAAAAGTTTCCATGGGTAATAATTTTGAAGGACAAGGACCACTTCCCTCCCCCAGTGCCAAGATTTATGGTACAGCTCTCATGTTTTATTCTTTTTTATTTCAAAATGTTAAAGAGGTACAAATGTTTTCGTTACATGGATCATCTAATGATGCAGTTAGAGCTTTAATTGTGCTGTCACCAGAATAATCTTCACTGTACCCGATAGGTAAGATGTTATCCCTAATCTACCCCAGAGTCCCCCCTCCTTGGTTTCTAGTGTCCTTTATATATCTTCGTACCTATCTATATCCATTCATTAGCTCCCAGTTATTAGTGAGAACGTGTGGTATTTGTTTTTCCATTCCTGCACTACTTCATCTAGGATAATAGTCTCCAGTTCCATCCAAGTTTCTTCAAAAGACATTATTTCATCCCTTTTTATGGCTGAGTAGTATTCCATGGTGTGTGTGTGTACATCTTTATCCATTCATGAACTGCTGAGCATTTAGGTTGAGTCCACATCTTTGCAATTATAAATTGTGCCGCAATAAACATTCAAGCGCAGATGTCTTTTTGATAAAATGACTTCTTTCCCTTTGGGTAGATACCCAGTAGTGGGATTACTGGATTTAATAGTAGGTCTACTTTTATTTTATTTCTCTGGGGAATCCTTATACTGTTTTCTCTAGAGCAGTGGTTTTCAACCTTCCTAATGCCGTGACCCTTTAATATAGTTCGTGTGGGTCACGACCCACAACTTGAGAACTGCTGCTCTAGAGGTTATATTAATTTGTGGTCCCCTCAACAGTGTATAACCATTTCTCTTTCCCTGCATCCATGCCTGGATCTATGATTTTTTGGCTTTTAAATGATGGCCATTCTGACAAGGGTGAGGTGATGTGTCATTGTAGGGTTAATTTGATTTCCCCGATGATTAGTGACATTGAGCATTTTTTTTCCATATGATTTTTGGTCATTTGTCTATCTTTTGAAAAAATTCTGTTCATGTCTTTTGCCCACTGTTTATTTTTTTCTTGCTAATTTGTTTAAGTGCTTTGTAGATTCTGGATATTAGTCCTTTGTCAGATGTATAGCTTTTGAATGTTTTCTTTCTTCCTATAGGTTGTGTATTTCTGTAGGTCGTCTATTTACTCTGTTGACTATTTCCTTTGCTGTGCAGAAGTTTTTTAATTTAAGCCCTATTTATTTCCGTCGTTGCTATATTTGCTTTTGGACTCTTAGTCATAAATTCTTTGCCTAGGCCTATATCTGTAAGAGTTTTACGTACATTTTCTTCTAGAACTTTTATGGTTTCATGCTTTATATTTAAGTCTTTAATCCATCTTGAATTAATAAGTGTTAGTGTAGGATAGTGGTTCTCAGCCTTCCTAATGCCACAATGTATTTTCATTGTTAAAAAGGGGTCGTGACCCACAGGTTGAGAACTGCTGGTGTAGGACAAGGTGAATAGGCCAATGGAGAAATGAGAAATGAACTAGAAATACACAGGAACTTCCCACATGCGGAGGAGACACTGCAAACAAGAGAAGAAATATAGATAACACGATAAATAGCACCAGGAAATTAGGAAAAGTTTATGTCTTATATGAAAAAACAACTGTATGAAGTAAAACTTTACTGTGAAAACGATTCGAAATAACATTTGAAAGCAAAGCACAAACCATAAAGAAAGAAATTGATAGAATTGCCTACAATAATAATACTAAAGCTTCTCTGTGTTCTGGGCATGGTGGCTGACGCCTATTGTCCTAGCAGTCTGAGAGATCAATGCGGACGGTATCTTGGACTCAGGAGTTTAAGACCAGCCTGAGCAAAAGTGAGATCCCATCTCCACTGAAAGTAGAAAAATTAACCAGGCATTGTGGTAGCCACCTGTATTCCCAGCTGAGAAGGGAGACTGAGGCAGGCAGACCACTTGAACCCAGGAGTCTGAGGTTGTTGTGAACTAGGCTGATGCCAGGGTACTCTAACCTGGGGCAATGGAGTGAGACTAGGTCTCAAAAAACAAAACAACAAAAAACCTAAACAAATAAACTTCTCTATGATGAAAGATGCCGTAACCAAAGATTTTTGGTTTGGGGGTTTTTCTAAGGCAAGACACAGAGTGGAAGAAGCTATTTTCCCTGCATGTGATCAGTAAAAAGTTATTATCCATAATATGTAAAGAATTCTTAAAAATTATAAGAACCAACAAACTACTCAATGGGAACTTATGTGCAAAGAAAACACACATGGCCAATAATCCAAAGTGACGTGCTCAACCTCCCTAGCAATCAGAGAAATTCATGCTAAAAGAATGATACATCGTCTCATAGTCTCCCAGCAGCAGGCGGAAGTGTAAATTATTGCAAACACTTTGGAGGGTGATCTGGCAACACCCTCCAAAGTCAAAGACACATGGACTCAATGATTCCCCAACTAGGAATCGATCACAGAGAAACTTAGACATATGAGCACAAGGAGACACCAGCAAGCAGGTGCCTCCACTGTGTGTGCAGTAGAGAAAATTTAACATCCTACATAACCACCACTCGGAGCATAGTTATATCGAATGTATAATCCTAAAAGAGAAAACTACAGAGTGGTTAACATGAATTGTATCTACAGGTATCCACATGAGTGAGTCTCACAGATGCGATGGTGAGAAAAAAGCTTCTTACAAGAAGACAGATACGTGACTACAGACCCAGGTTCAAGGCCCAGCACCACTGCTTTCCAGATGGGTGACCTTGTGCAAGTTATGTTGACCTCTCTTTGTTCCTCGGATTTTTCATCTGAAAATGTTACTGAATAACACCTGGGTTGGGATTAGGAGTAAACATATTAGACCCGCTTAGAAATGGTGCTTGGAACACAGAAAGCACTTGGCAAATACCAGCTATATAATAGATATTTTACCTACGTTAGAAATAGGCATTCCTCTGCAGATGCAGGATAAGGAATGTAATTGAACACAAATTTAAACTGCACTTGACACGTTCTATTTCTTGTAAAAATAAGGATAAATGAGTAGCAGGTTCTTTTATGGTAATGGACATTTTGTATTTTGATTTTGGCAGTAAATGCACAAATGTGTACAAGTGGTCCGACTGCAGAGAACATCACATACAACACACAACACACACTCAAATGAGCGCATACGAAAACTAGTGCAGTCTGAGTAACGTCTGTAGCCCAGTGGCTGATACCATGCCAATGTTAATCAGATTCCTGGTTTTGATATTATTTCACGGTTACCTGAAATGTCACCTTTGAGGGACACCAGGTGAAGGTTCCACGGGAACTCTCTGTGCTATTTTTGCACTTCCTGTGAGTCTACAGTTATTTCAAACTTAAAAGTGATTTCAAAATAAGTGAAACTAAGTTATGAATCTGGAGTAAATGAGCAAACTTTTACATCTCCTTGGTGCATATTTGAGTATTTGCAATTGTAATTATAATAAAAGCCATTACTCATATATTCTCATATGCCAGGGAATTTGTATGTATTAACGGCTCTATGAGGCAGGTGCTATTATTATTCCCTAGTTACAGATGACGAAACTAGTGCACGGAGAAGTTAAGTAACTCACCTAGGGCAGCGCCTATGGTCAAAGGAGTAGAGTGCCAGCCCCATATGCTGGAGGTGGCGGGTTCAAACCCAGCCCGGCCAAGAACTGCAAAAATAAATAAATAAATAAATAACTCACCTAAAAATCACACAGCTGGGCATCACCCGTAGCTCAGTCAGTAGGGCACCAGCCACACTCAGGCTAGCAGGTTCAAATCTGGCCTGGGCCAGCTAAACAACAATGACAACTACAACAAAAAAATATGCGGGCATTGTGGTGGGTGCCTATAGTCCCAGCTACTTGGCAGGCTGAGGCAAGAGAATCGCTTAAGCTCAAGAGTCAGAGGTTACTGTGAGCTGTGATGCCATAGCACTCTACTGAGGGCAACATAGCGAGACTGTCTCAACAAAATAAATAAATAAAATCACACAGCTTCTGCCCTAGGATGCTAGATTCCAACCACACTGCCTAAACCTGAGTTAAGCCTCTGAACCGCTTGCTACACTTTAGCACCTCTCTATAGTCTATAGCATTGTCTATAATTAACCTTATGTTTAAAATATACCAATTTGCAAAACATAAAATAAACATTGGGAATTATTTTCGAAGGCAGGGATAATACAACTATAAGAGACACTGTGCACATCACTCTACAGTCTACAGTGTGAACAGCACTCTATGGCGTGCAAAGCCTTCTGAAATCTGCGTCATCGTCTTTGCTGTTGTGAGAGTCCTGTATGAGGCCCACTTTATGGAGAGAAGACTGAGGCCGAGAGCAGTCACATGACACAGGGGTTCAAACCAGGTCTGTGTGGGGTAGAGCCCTTGGTCTTAGCCACTCCCTGCAGCTCCCTCAGGGATGCTGTGAGGCACCTTCTGTACCTGGTCCAAGAAAGAATCTGCTGCCCCGGTGGCTGGGATTCTGTCACCACACACCCTTCAGGGGCCTCCTCAGAAACAGCCAGCATCCCAGCCACAGTCACACCCTCCTGGGCTACCACATCCTAAGATGGACCAGGTTGGGTATGAGTGCCCCCACATTAGGCCCCAGGAGGACCTCTCTAGAAGACCTGTGGCCCTATAGTTCCCCGTGGGGTCGGCTCAGGCCTCCATCCACAGTGCCAGGGCCTGCTTTCCTCCCTCCTTCCCTTCCACAGGTGCTGAGCCAGGAGTGTGTCCTAACACACGTTCCTCCCACTGCACTGCCTCCCAAAGTCCGCTCCCAGGGAACCTGCAGAAAGAGGGGTCTCCAAAGAGAAGGCCAGGAAAAGAGGAGATTTGGGGGGTTTCTGGAGGCCAGGAGAGGCATGGAGGGCCCCCCCCATGCCCTGAGGCTTGCTCTTAAGTAGGAACAGGTTGCATTGATTGAGAGCCCGTGGTCAGGACCCTGGAAAGCCAACCACAGAGAGCTGGACAGGGCGCAGCAGCAGCAGCCACGGGCGGCATCGCCCCAAGGCTCAAGCCATTCCCGTGGGTGGACCCAATTTCTGACTGTTAGCCCAGTTGCCTGGGCTATGGAATCAATCATTGGAAACACTTTCACTGCCTTACCCCAGCTGGTTCTGCACTGCAGAATTTTGTAAGCAGAGTCAAATCTGCCTTTCTCCCTTTCTGTATTTATAACTCTTTTCTCCAATACAAGAACCCCGACTCACATTAGCCCCCTGTTTGAAATCTGCCTGTTCTGGCCCTCTTGTCACCCTTGCTTCAACCAGTCTCCCACCTCTTTGGGGTGATTTGTACCCTGCTGTGTGGTGGGCTTTACTAACTGCCCTCAGATGAATGAGTATTGGTTCATTCATACATGTTGGTAGCACAGTGCCCAGGGTGGTTTATAATAATTATATTATTATTAAATGAACAAATAGACACAGAAAGAACAGCAGAACCCGGTAACTCATCATTCCCCATGAATCAGTCCTGAAGTTTATCTTTCACGCATCTGTGAACAATGTTTTACTGAACCACTTAAAAGTGTCAGCAAGAGGCTGGACACAGTGGCTCATGCCCGTAATCCCAGCGCTTGGGAGGGTGAAGGAGGTGGATGGCCTGAGCTCACAGGTTTGAGATCAGCCTGACCACAGCAAGACCTCATCTCTTAAAATAGCCGGGCATTGTGGTGCCCGCCTGTAGTCCCAGCTACTTGGGAGGCTCAGGCAAGAGAATCACTTAAGCCCAAGAGTTTGAGGTTGCTGTGAGCTGTGACGCCATGGCACTCTACCAAGGGGAGAGAGAGAGACAACATAGTGAGACTTTGTCTCAAAAAAATAAATAAATAAAAATAAAAGTGTCAGCAAGATTCTGAAGGATGTCCATCCTATCAGTATTCATAAATGCACAAACTCAGAGTAGCGTTCAGTGATAATACAAACTAGGAGAAAGGGACTTGAAGGAAGTCCTGGACCCTAAAAGTCAAGGTCAAAGGGCAGGACCTCTGGCCTCACCACTGGTGCCGCCCCACTCTGAGGTGTTCCCAGGCTGTGAACCAATCTGCATGGTTCTTATAGAGGGACACCCAAAAGCAATTAATAATAATAGATAGATCATAATAAATGATCCGGTTTTGCTGTGTCTGCATGACCCGAGGAGGTGAATACTATCACCATCTTCATTTTCCAGGGGAGGAAAACGGATTGATTTTAGTTTCCCCCCTTTCACGTTTGTCACTCCTTTCTCTGATAGTGAGAACCATGGTTCTCATTATCCTGATCAGAGGGAGGAAATCTATCGCCCATGGTCACACAGACGCATGGCCGAGCAGCGGGCACGTGCATCTAGGGCGTTTGGTTTGACAGGATCACGTCCAGGAAATGTTCCTGCAGGAAAGGTCACCGTCCACGGGATATCACTTGTTTCAACTGAACGGTGCATGTTCCACAGACTGTCCTTGCAATGATTAATTTTATTGTCAACTTGCCTGGGCTAAGGATGCCCAAATAGCTGGTAAAATGTTATTTCTGGGTGCGTCGGCGAGGGTGTTTCTGGAAGAGATTAGCATTATCAGTAGACTGTGTAAAGAGGATCTGCCTTCATCAATTTGAGCGAGGCGTCATCCGATCCATCCAGGGCTTAAATAGCACAAAATGTCAGAGGAAGGGCAAATTCATTCTACTTGCTGAAGTGGGTACATCCATCTTCTCCTGCCCTCAGACACTGGCATCCCTGGCTCTGGGATCTTCAGAATTGCACCACCATACCCCAGTTCTCAGGCCTCTGGACTCAGACTGAATTACAGCACCAGCTTCCCTTCTTCAGCTTGCAGATGGCAGGTGGTAGGATCTGCGAGCCTCCATAACCGTGTGAGCCATTCCAGAAATAAATAAATACTTCTTACTAAGTCAGAAGATCTCAAGCCCCGAAGTGTTTCATTTCTCTGAGTCTGGCAGATGCCGCTTCTCCAGGATCCCTGCTCAGCCAAGTCCACAGCCTATGCTTCATGGTGAGTGGGGACCCAGCTAACTAGGAAGCTGAAGGGGCCTGTGTCTGCTCTGAATCCACCAAGCAGCCCCACAGCACAGTTACGAAGCACCTTACTCAACTCCAGAGGCCCTAGCCCAGCCCCACTTGCAGAAGTCAACCCTCTCTGCTCGCTGAGGACTGAAACATCACAGGGAATGAAGAGGAGGGAGGAGGGGCATTTGCTCAGGCTGAGGGACCTGTTCTGTAGGCAAGGCAAGGATGACGTGGGGGAGGGGAAGGCCAGGGGCTGAGAAAACAAAGGGTTCAAGGCGCTGACCCTTAGGGGAGGGGAGCGGTGAGTTTCGATGCCCATCTAGGGGGACACATATGAGTAGAAGATGAGGGCCCAGCCCCTGCTGGGGGGAACCCACCCTATAGCGCAGGGCCAGTGTCAGACCCGCCTTCTCACCTGGCTTGGTTTGTTTTCAATATCTCAAGGAGGCACAGAGCCTAAGGTCACTGAGATTTCTCCATCCTACAGTTTCTACTGGATATCAGGTGCCTTCAACTTTTATGCATTTTTTTCTCCTACCATGTCAAGTTGCTCTTTCCTAGAAGCACTGCAGGGAGATTAAAGGGGATAGGAGGTTAATTTTGTCCCATTTAAGGGTAACCTGGAGTGAATGGGAATAAACAGGCCCACATGGATGGTCAACCTCTAGAACTCTCTGACATTGTAGTGGAGATGCAAGTGGGTACAGTGGAAATCAGCTTGGCACTTTCCAAACACACGTCTACCAAATGATCTACTCATCCCACTACTGGGTATTTACCAAGAGAAAAGAATGCGCACGCCCACACAAAGACTTCATTCATGATGGCCCCAAAT